>JAGFNQ010006223.1:329810-432027 GCA_024364735.1 Boesenbergia rotunda | reverse complement strand
GCAAATCCGAACTTGAACACGCATGAATATCAAACACATTAAAATGACTTGGTTAAACCCAACCAAATTGAAGCATTGCTTGTTGGAGGCGATTTTGAGGTTGGTGCTGGGAGATGCAAATTGATATGATATCGTCGAGGTTAATGTTAGACACTATCTTCGTAAAACGATATTGCTCCGGTACATGTGCTCACGGATAGCAGCAATTCATTTCCCAAAATACAATAACGATGTCTCGAAATAGCAGCACTATAAATTTCGATACCAGTGAACCTTTTCATAAGCTTTTTGGACTTTGGATGTATAAGATGAGATGAATGTTAATAAATTTTGGATGGATGAATGAATTCAATATCTAGGGGACTATATTTATACAAGGGAAGAGATAAGGTACCCTTTGGTGAGTGGGTGTGACCTTTGATTTAAGATTGATCTGGGACGTTCTGGAGAGTTGTAACCCTTTAGATAGTCTTGATCTCAGTCATCAGATCTGGATGGTTATAACCCTTCAGATCCCCCTTTGATCTCAACCGTCAGATTCGACCTGACGCTTCAGATCAAGTCTTTTCATCAATGGTCAGATCGTGGCTTTTCACAATCAACTCTCCAGATCGCGCCACTTACGATTCAACACCCCTCTTCGATCCAATGGTTGTCATTCGTTTGCCTAGTCAGCAATCCAGTCATCTCTCCTCCTACCTAAGTGTCATGTAGGCATTACCACATCATATGACACATCACCCGAGTATCATGTCACCTGGAGCATAAATTTAAGTGCAAAGTGTGTCAACAAAGCGCCTATTGTGCACGTACGCAAATGGCGGGTGGCAGGTGCGAGCACTTGCTTATCTATGAGAAGAAACTACTTATATTTTTCTTTTTTAATTTTATTAACATAGGAACATATATAAGGAAGCAAACATCTTTGAAAATTACAAATATGAGACTATTTCCCATCTACTTCCTTTTATATCAATTTTTAGACTAACTTTAAACAATTAATTTCTCATTCACCCGTAATCGATTTTGACCAAATTAATAGTCTAGATTCATCTACGCGAAACGTATATTTCAATTTTGAAGTCAATTCTAATTTTCATCAATTGATGACGCCTCAATTTTTTCTTGTAAAAATCATATTTGATCCTTTTTAAAGCCCAAATATCCAACATTGTTTTCCCAACAAAGGTTTCATCATTAAAGATTTATTCTTTGACATAGGCTTATCCTATTGTCCTTTGTGAAGTGGTAGATTAGTAGAATCCTTCAATAGTTTGAACATGTCGTAAATCATGGAGCAGGAGCAAGGTCTCTGAGTCACATTGCAGTTTTGTGTTAGCTCGTGCATTTAAGATGGTCTATTCACCTCCCTTTAGTCAAGTCATTAGATATAATGTGGAAACATTTGCAACTAAATGAAGGCATTATAACCTTTGAATTTTTAAGATTTAAATTTTAGTGTTTATGTAAAAAAAAGTAATTATTTTTTAAAAAATTAATATTAGATATTCAGAGATTATCCATAAATGAGTGTGTATATATCCGACTCTCATGCCCGACTATAGAGACGGATCTAGAATTGTATGTTTGAGGAGTCACATAGTAATAAGTGATGAAAATAATTATTAAATTTATTGTATAATAATTATCTTTCTAAATTTCAAAAAATATGTAATATATATGTAGTTGAAATGTGAAAAATAAAGAAGATTTATTTTTTTTTTGAAATTTAGTCGCCTAAAAATTCGAACCCAAGATTATGTTAAAAAAACAAAGCTTATCATTAGATCAATTATACATTTTTTTTAAAGGGTCAAATAATATATATATTAAAAAAATAAAAAAAATTATATAAAAATAATATAATTAAAAATTTTGGAGAGGTTGTGATTCCTAATATAAATCCATCTCTATCCGACTAGACGCTCAAAAAATGTGAATGAGTGAGATGGAGTTATTTAGAGAGTATTTGGGAAAGCTTTTGTTTATTTAAAAGTGATTCTTATAGAGATTATTTTAAAGTTAGTGAGAAGCTAAAGTATAGAGTGTTTGGAAATAAAAATAAAAAACTAATACAAAGTAAAATTTGAGTGTTTGATAAATAAATATTCTATGCTTAATTTTTAATTAAATCACAATAATATATTTAAATTATATAAATTATTATTTTTAATTATCTGAATATAATTTTGATACACTATTAATAATAATATATTTATATAATTATCATTATATTTTGAATATGTCAAAATTAATTGTTTTATAACATGAATATTTAAAAATATATATAAAATTAATAAAAAGATAAATATAAAAAAGATAAAATTTATATAAATATAAAAAACTGAAAATATAAATGATATAAAAATATAAAATATTTTTAAAAAATAAATATTTATAATAAAATATCATTGAAAAATAAAAAATATTAACAACATAAATGTTAATTTTTAATTATATAATATAAATAAGAAAATAAAAGAAAAAAATATCAAATTCTAATTCTTCCATATAGGTTCTGACTAAAAATTATAGTAACTGAAATAGAATTTGATATTCATGAACATTAAAAAAATATTTTCATGCCCCTAAATTTAAAAAGCATTTAGTAAAAATTATATCAAACACTCCTAAGTAAACATGGAGTGTTTGCGCTATCTAACTCATTGTCCATAATTACGGTACATGATTGAATTAGTCAGGATGTGATTGAGACGCCTGAAAATAAATTGAGAGAGCTCAGAATTGATTCAGACATTTCGATTTCTCAAGTGTAATGATACATATAGAAAAGTGAATGTCTCAATGAAAATTTTAATCATCAATTAACAGTACGTCTAACGTTCGATCGTCGATCGGATACCGTCGGGGGCTTCTGGCCACCGTCCCAAACCAAACTATATCCTGGAGGTAAGGCGAATCCGTGGGGATTTCTGCAATTGCGATTTCGCATTATTCACCGTCGATCCCGACGAGTTTATCATTCCTCTAAGATATAGTTTGATTCAGAATGACGATCAAATATCGTCGATGATGTTCGATCGTTGATCGAACGTCGGATATACTATCAATTGACGATTAAGGGGGTGTTTGGTAAGGTTGTTTTACATTTTCATTTTCTGTAAAAAATGTGATTTTCTAAAAAATGTGTTTGGTTTGTATTTTCTAGTCTTGTTTTTCAGAAAAATATATAGTATTTTCTGGAATATTAAAGAATGAAAAAAATCATTTTCAAAAAATAAAAAAAATATGATTTTTTTAAAAATAAAAATAAAAAATAAAGTAAATTAAACGTCCCCTAAATTTATCTAAGATATTCACTTTACTAAATAAATCATTTTTCATTTCTCAATAGGCCACGGATGCCCTATTGCACGGGGCGGCCTCATCGTAACACTGTATTTTTAAAGCGACTGAAAGACTGAAACCCAGACGGCCAAACCTGGGCGCCAAAATCCTTTCTTACAATCCCAAATCAGGAACCTCCGCCCCTCCATCTCCTCCATGGAAGCTCGTGGCCGGAGACGAATCAAAGACGGGGAGAGTAGCAATGTCAGAAGCGAAACACAAGGCCGAGGAAAGCACCGAAGGAGCCATCAACTGAACGCGATCCACAAGGGGAGGACCTCTATACTAGTCCTCCCCCTCTCCCAGACATTGAGGACTTCTCTCCAGAGGACGCGCGCCGGATCCGTGCTTCTCTCCTAGACTGGTACGACGCCCACCGCCGCGACTTGCCATGGCGGAGGACGAAGACGAGCAGCCGCGGCACCGTCAACAGGAGTCAGACCGAGAGTAAGGTCGAAGCGGAAAGCGCGTACGCTGTGTGGGTATCGGAGGTGATGCTGCAGCAGACCAGGGTATCCACTGTCATCTCCTATTACAACCGCTGGATGGACAAATGGCCCACCATCCACCACCTCGCCGCAGCCTCACAGGAGGTTCTGTTCCTTGCACTGCAAGGGATTTATACTCGTGCCTGATTCTGCTCATATCTACTCCCTTTTTTTATCCCACAGGAAGTGAATGAAATGTGGGCTGGTTTGGGGTATTATCGAAGGGCTCGCTTTCTTTTGGAGGTCCATTCTATACTCATTCCCTTTTTTTTAGGCATTGGCAGTACTTTTTTCAGGAAAAAAAAACAGATTGTTCCATTTCATCTGCATTTCTAATTTGTTATGATCGTACTCAAAGAACTTGAATGGGATATTCTTGTTGAATTAGGGAGCTAAGTCCATCGTTCAAGAAGGAGTGTTTCCTCAAACAGCTGCTGAACTCCTCAAGGTTCAAGGAATTGGAGATTACACTGCTGGAGCCATTGCTTCTATAGCTTTCAATGAGGTAGGAGGTAGACTTTATCTGACCTTTTGATCTCTTTCTTCTTTCACTGATGAATATAATTGACTGGGGAATATCGTTATGTATACTGTTTATGTAATGCTCCAGTTCATTGGTAAATCTTTCCAGGCAGTGCCTGTTGTTGATGGGAATGTTGTTAGGGTGATCAGTAGGCTGAAGGCTATTACTGCCAACCCAAAGAAATCAGCCACAGTGAAAGGAATATGGTATGCATCTGTGTTGCTATTAATGATAAAGATGCAATCTTCCAAGAAATACCATCCATTTAAATTCTTTTTCCTTGAAACCGTCAAAAGTTAGAGCAAAGAAACACGGACAGTATTTTGTTTTGACATTTCCACCCCTCTAGATGAGAATATAGATCACGCTGCTATCTTGATATTCTTTATAGGTCTTTTCTAGTTTTCTTGATCCAATTTTTAGTATTTTGCCTTTGCAATTGATTAGTTCCATTTCAAATTTAAATTTGATATGACTTGCACTACACACCATTGCGCATGAATTACATTGACTCTTGCCTTTGGATATTAGAATCCTTACTTTTTTTGTATCTGCATAGTCTTACAACTTTTAAATTCGCACTTCATTGTAGGAAACTAGCTTCAATATTGGTTGATCCTTTGAGGCCTGGAGATTTTAATCAAGCTATGATGGAATTAGGGGCAACCTTGTGCGGCACTATGAATCCACAATGTTGTGCATGCCCGATTTCGGATAATTGTGTTGCATTTTCTCTCTCCAAGAGTGAGGAATCAATTGAAGTTACTGACTATCCAACAAAAGTAGCAAAAGCAAAGCAGCGTCATGATTTTGCCGCTGTTTGTGTTGTTCAGTTGACTGAGAAAACAGGTGAAGAATCCTTAAAGAGGTGCAGTAACAAGGATATGTTACTTTTGGTTAAAAGGCCAAATGAAGGATTGCTTGCTGGCCTCTGGGAGTTCCCAAGTGTCTTATTGGATGAACGAGTAGATATTGACTCAAGAAGAAGAAGCGTAGACACGTATTTGAGAAAAATATTTCATATCAAAATATGGGAGGACTGTGAGGTGGATTTGAGAGAAGATGTTGGGGAATGCATACATGTTTTTTCTCACATCAGACTCCACATGTACATTGAGCTCTTGATTCTGAAACTGAAAGGTAAGGACATGTCATTTTATAATGCAAATTTTTTAGTGTAATTTTGATGGGATCAAATGCCTAATCATCTGTTCTGTTGTGGAGGTGGTTTGAATCAATTTTTCGAAAGCAATCAGTTCTCTAGTTCATGGAAATGTGTTGACGCAAAGTCCATAAAGACCATGGGATTAACATCTGGAGTACGAAAGGTATTGTGAGACTAAATATTGAATGACATTAAGATATTTCCTATGTTATCAAGTTGGGATTAGTCACATAAAACACTTCCTTGTTTTTATTAATACAGGTTTACAATATGGTTGAAGATTTTAAAAGAAAAAAAATTACAACGTCCATCAGGAGATCCAAGAAAGAAGCAGAGAAGTTTAATTTAATGGACTAATTTATATGCTGTCGAACTGATTGAAGCTTCTTCTAGCTTGTCATTTGTGCTTTTACAGTTGTCCTACATGATGCAGTAAGCAACCTTGTTCCTTCTCTGTTATTATTGATTTGGAGTCACTATCATTCCATAGCGTCAGCTTATTTCCGTCTCTTAAACCACCTTTCTTGATGTGCGATTCAGGCTTTGGAAAATTTTGGATAATGGCGTGCTTCTGAGTTTCTTCTTGCCCTTTAAAGGAGTTAAGGCTGTATTCTTGGCTGACAAAAGTTAAGTTTATGTGGGAGAAGAGGAAGAGAAGAAATTATATATGTTTGGTTCACTCTAACTCCAAACTCCGTATGTAGGTAACTATTATGAGCTCAAATAATCCAAAGAAATTCCACAAAAATGATTTCATTTGTTCAATATTTTGTCTTCAGACACTAATCTTTTGTCTTTTCAGACCAAATTACAAAAGCAGAAGGAAAATAAAGGATAACATCTGAAGTTTTGCAAAAATTTAAATCAAATCCTTTTCCGTCTTTAAGGAATTTTGGCTAAAACTTCGGTTTTGCAAAAAAATCAACAATTTGAAACTTTCTTTTCTAGGCAGACTCTTTAATAGGGCCTTGAAATCTCTCTTTTTATGTTTCACATAATTGATTAATTCTGTTTTGAAAAAAAAATAATTAAGTTGGGTAACGTTGAATCTGAGATGACTGATTCAATTTTAGAAATTTTTTTATGGATTATTAGAGAACTGTGGATGCTTAGAGATAATTTTTTTTATGGTATCATAGTCTCGAAGGACAATTAATTCTATTCCGAGGATCATGCTTTGCTGACTTCATCAAAAGTTCTTTACATATAGGAAGTCGAGAATTGAAATTTCAATAAGAGTTAGTAAAGTCAAATTTTTGAATATTTAAATGTTATTGGATATAAAAAAAAAGATAAAGAGATATTTATATTAAAGCTAAAATAAGAGTGAGAAAGATATAATAGATATAATTCAAATAGCATACATGAAATATGAATGTAATTGGATATTAATGATCAAAGAGAAATAAAGAGCGAGGGAAGATATTTTTATCAACTTCTAATAAAGATATAGATCATCAATTTAACTTAAGTAATTTAAGTAAATTAAAGAAGTATAAAATTAAAATTTTTATTATAGAATTTAAATTTTAATAGTAGAAGAACTTTTAAATGAGATGTTAAATAAAAAAAATAATTGCAACATATGAAATTTCAATAGAGATATAAAAGTGTTTAAGAAAATAAAATATTGAATGACTTATTAAATTATTATTGAAAATGAAAAAAATTAATTAATGGAGACTAACTAATCTAGACCTATATAAAATGAGACTTAAAATTATGCAAATTATAAGAATATTAAGCTAATAAACATATTATGAAACTTTAAGAACTAGTAATAAAAAAAAAATAAAGAAGGAGATCATACTTACTAAAATAAATTTGGGTTCATGATTAAAAATTATATTTTTCTTAGATAACTAATTGAAAAATAATTGGAATTGATGGGGATGAGCGTCCCAAAGATGGCACATGGCATAGGGAAGCTACGTGTCATGGTCCACTGAATCTGAACGCCGAGTCATACCAAGACCCCCTCGGGAGAGTAGATCAGAGCTTCGAAGTCAGACCGAGCTTCATGCTCCTGAGACTATCTTGGGAGGACAGACACCTGAGGTTAGGTCGGACTTCAGGCTCCCAAGACTATTTCGGGAGGACAAACGCCCGAGGTCAGGTCGGGCTGCAGGCTCCCGAGACTACCTCGGGAGAACAAGCAAGAGCCCCCGAGGTCAGACCGGATGTCGGGTGCCCGGGAATAGCTCGGGTGGACAGACGCTCGAGGTCAGGTCGGATTTTAGGTTCTCAAGATCCTCGTGACAAAACAAATGAAGGGCTCGAGGTCAGCTGGGGAGATGAGACCCTGAGACCTACTCGGGAGATGGATCCCAATGATCAATATATCCGATAGCCTGATTTTAAGTGGTCGTTCCTCTTTTCAGAACAGGAAAGTCATCGGATAATTATTATCCGCTACACGCGACAATTAAGGCCTTAATGATCGCAGCGGTCGTTATCAAAAGTTATCAAGTAACCGCTGATTAAGGAACATGGAGAAGAACGAGGGGACACGTGTGACCGAAACCTTAGGTATATAAGATGCTCCGGCATCCAGGTAAAGGGAAAAGGCTTTCCGAACTTAACAAATCTTGCTTCCTCGTTGTCCTCCTAATAGTGATAAAGATTCTGACTTGAGCGTTGGAGTAGGCTCCATCGAAAAATCTTCCGGTGTGTTCCCATTAATGCTCGTGTTAATCTCGTAGGGTGTGATCGTCTTCTCTCCGTCACCTTCCTCGTGTGCTGCTCTTTGGTGACTCGTCGTCCGCGTCGATTCCTTCCGAAACAAGTTTGGCGTCGTTTGTAGGAAACGTAATCAAAGCACCTGAAGGAGCACCGTGATGGCAGATCCAGAGGGACAACCCATCATCTTGACGAGAGAGGAGTTGGATCGCCTTGTCGCCAGCGCCGTCAAAGGAGCGCTAGAACAACACCAAATCGAGCAAGCCGTCTCATGGCGAGCGGCTTTGATTCAAGGCGAGATCCCAAGAATATCTGCCTCGCACCACCACAATCGAAGATCTGTCTCGCCCCCGGTAGGACCAGCAATGACAACTCCAGCGCCCCAGCGAGATTCCTTGGGAGACCTGGAGAGAGCACACTCCGTGGCCTCCAATGTTTTATGGCAAGAGGGAGGATCGGGGAAGGACGAGGGACCCAAAGCCCTCCTGAAAGCACCCTCTACCCCTTTCTCCCTTGGCATTGTAGAAGAGCCCATGCTTAAGCAATTGCGTTGTCCAGGAATTGCTGACTACGATGGGAAGATAGATCCAGAGGATCATATCTGCAAGTTCGAGAACTTGACTCTCTTACACTAGTACACGGATGGTGTGAAGTTCCGAGTGTTCTTGAACACTTTGTTAGGGGCCGTCCAAAGATGGTTCCAGAGGCTGCCCTAAGGTTCAATAAACTCCTTCATGGAGTTTAGAGCCGCTTTCCTACACCACTTCCCTAGTAGCCTCGATACCAAAAGACGACGTTGATTTGTTCGCCCTCAAACAGAAGGCGAAAGAACCATTGAAGGATTATATCCAGCGGTTCAATTGGGTGGCGCAAGATGTGCCAACCTCTACTTCGGAGATCCTCGTCAGCGCCTTCACACAGGGACTCTCCGAAGGCGACTTCTTCCGATCACTGGTGAAGAAGCTGCCGACCAAGTTTGACGACTTACTGGGGCGCTCCTCAAGCACGTCAACGTCAAAGAGGTGCAGCATGCTCGTCCCAAAGATCCAGTCGGAGCCCCTGTGCAGATCTCAGTACGATTCGAGAGAAGAGAACCACCCGCACCAGCCTGGGCGAAGGATCCTCATTCTGGGAAGGACCACTAGCTGGTAGGAAGTGGCTGGTGAAAACGGTCGACACCGCGGAGCTGGAACCACCGAAGAAGTACTGCGACTTCCACGACAGTACAACACACTCTACTGTGGAGTGCTTCGCCCTGAAGAAGAGGAAATCTCAAGACGTAGACACCAAGCCTCGCAAGCGGTGGAATAAAGAGGGGCACCGACGGCTATCCCCTCGGCGAAGCCTTTCCCCTCGTTGACGGCAGTCAGGGGATGATAGAGCCGGGCGCCGATCCCGGTCGCGCTCGAGATGAAGGAGTCGGGAGATAGTGTCCCGCCAATCTATCTCCCCCGAAAGAGATCCCAAGAAGGGCAAAGCTCTGGCGCGTGGGCCTCTATCAGGCAATGTGGGAGTGATCTCTGGAGGATCTACCGGAGGAGATTCTCATCGGGCAAGAAAAGCTCATACCCGTCGGTTGGAGAACTACACCATCGGGACTAGCAGCGACAAGCGTTAGGGCCCAGTTATTTCGTTCGGCCCCGAAGATCTGGAGGACATGGAAGCTCCCCGTGAAGATACACTGGTAATCCTCGCACACATAGCTAACTACTAGGTTAAGCGCGTCTTTGTGGATACAGGTAGTTCCGTCAATATCCTGTATAAGGTGGTTCTAGACCAGATGCAAATCGACGAGGATGAGCTGCATCCGGTCTCCACCCCTCTCTTTGGCTTCATCGGATACCGAGTGCAGCCGATAGGGCAGATCTCCCTATCCCTATCACTGGGGGATGATACGCCGGAGAGGACGAGGAGGACTCCATTCATGATCATGGATGCCCCTTCGTCCTACAACGCCATCCTCGGGCATCCAGTGCTCAGCCTATTCCAGGCGGTAGTCTCAGTCTACCACCAGATGATTAAGTTCTCGGTGGGTGAGCAGGTGGCCGAGGTCAAAGGGGACCAAATAGCTTCCCAGCGATGCTACAGTGGAGAGGTCAGGATTGAAGCTCGCAAGAACTTGAGGACGCATGAGGCGCTACAAATCGACCTCGCCAATCCTCGAGAAGAAGAGGGACCCAAAGAAGAAGTAGGGAGGTCGAAAGCGAGGAGGTCCAGATTTATCCTCAACAGACGGGGCGGGGGAGGGGGGGGGGAGGATCACAAGGATTGCGGATGACCTTACGCCTGAGCTGAGAAGTCGTCTGATCAGTTGCTTGAAGGACCATCGCGACGTGTTTGCGTGGGCTACCGAGGATATTAAAGGAGTCTCCCCTGCTTTGGCCACACATCGCCTATACATAACCCCGGGAGCCCGGTCGGTGAAGCAAAGGCAGAGACATTTCGCTCCTGAGCAGGACAAGATCATTAGAGAAGAAGTCACCAAGTTGTTGAAGGCTGGACATATAAGAGAAGTTCAATTCCCGACGTAGTTGGCTAATGTAGTACTCATCCCGAAGCCCGGGGGTAAATGACGAGTATGTATTTATTTTAGAGATTTAAATAAACCTGCTCTAATTAAAGACTGCTATCCCTTGCCTCGGATTGATCGGCTAGTGGATTCTACCTTTGGCTGCGATTTTATTTCGATGTTGGATGCTTACCAGGGATATCATCAAGTTCCTCTCGCTCGTGAAGACCAAGAAAAGGTTAGTTTTATAACGGTAGATGGTAACTACTGCTACAATGTCATGCCGTTTGGGTTGCGCAATGCAAAGACAACCTATCAGCGGATGATGGACATGGTCTTTCGCCACCAGATAGGGAGGAACATTGAAGTATATGTGGATGACATCCTGGTCAAGACAGACAAGGGGGAAGACATGATAGCGGACTTGGAAGAGACGTTCGCTACCTTGAGGGTCAACAAGCTGAAACTGAACCCCGCTAAATGTCTGTTCGGGGTGAAGAGTGGCTGGTTCCTCGAGTACATGGTGACGGAAAGGGGGATTGAAGCTAACTCAGAAAAAGTGCAAGCCATCCTCAACATGTCATCTCCTCGCAACTTCAAGGACGTACAACGATTGAATGGCAGAATTACAACCCTGTCTAGGTTTATCTATAAATCTGCTGACAGGGCCTTGCCGTTCTTCAAGATTCTGAGGAAGGCAGTCAAGTTCGATTGGGACGATTAGTGCAAGAAGACTTTCACAGATCTAAAAGTATACCTCGTCGAGCTCCCCATCCGTTATAAGTCATTAGAGGGAGAAACATTGTTCGTCGACTTGTTCGCAGCTAAACAAGCGGTGGGCTCTGCGCTCATTCGGGAAGAAGGCATTGTTCAGTGCCTCGTTTACTTCTTCGGGCATCTCCTAAAGGACGCAGAGACACGGTATACTCTATAGAGAAGTTGACCTATGCTCTAGTACTAATGACCCGAAGACTCAGACCCTATTTCTTAGCGCATCCCATCGTGGTGCTCACCAACAACCCGCTTGGGCAGGCCCTCACCAATCCAGAAGCTTCAGGTCGATTGATCAAGTGGACAGCAGAGCTGAGCGAGTATAGGATTGAGTACTACACCCGTACTGCCATTAAGGCACAAGCCCTTGTTGATTTTATGCTCGAAGCTGTCCCCGAGCTTGAAGCTGATGGAGTATGGAAGATCTATGTTGATGGTTCCTCCAACAGCAAACATAGCGGGGTCGGAGTTCTGATGGTTTCCCCAGGGGAGATACATTGCATTTATCCATCCGACTCCACTTCTGGGCCACCAACAACGAAGCTGAGTATGAGGCGATTCTAGCAATGTTACAAGCGGGAAAGCAAGTGAGAGCTACTCGGGTCATCTTGCACTCGGACTCTCAGCTCGTCGCCCAGCAGATAAAAGACGAATTTGAAATAAAAAAATGAGCGTCTGCAAAAGTATGTGACCATCTATGAACAGCTAAGGTCCTCTTTCACCGAGGTAGTTCTGTAGAAAATTTCCCGAGCCGACAATGTAAAGGCAGACGAGCTAGCCAAGTTGGCCAGCTCCATTACCTCTTGGACGTTGGATGAGCCCAGCGCTATAGAAGAAATGGTGTCTCAGATCGGGGAGGAGGTCGCTGACACTGCATTACCTGACTGGAGAAAGTCATATGTGGAATTCTTGCACAGCGGAGCTACATCGGCTGGCGGCAAAGAAGTTCGGCCTTTTCACCGCCGGGCTTCCAGGTTCACGCTGGTCGAGGAGCAACTATATAAAAGAGCATTTGCCCTGCCTTTGCTCAAGTGTGTCAGTCTATGCCTCATTGATCAATCTAGATATCGAGGATAGAAGGACAAGGTCATACATTGTTATAGTCACGAAGGTTAAGTCGGATCTCGACTTTCTTGTTACTTGGGTAGCAATGATGCATTGCTAGATGTCGTTCATTGCTTATGTGTCTAAGGCGGTTTAGACACATTGCCAATATTACAAGAACCTATTGGGTCACACACTAAGTGTTAGTGATATGAGAGAAGTATCCTAAGATAATCGCCTTATGATTGTAAACATTTATTTTAATAAATGAAAATTCACTATTTGAGTATACATATTTGTGTATTTGATTGGGATCTTAAACTCATCTACTGAATGCCCGCAATACAATTCACAACATAAGAGAATTTGTGATGGGATCACAACTAGTGATTATCTCTAAATGTGCAATTGTGAAGTATTGAAAATATCCCTAGTCGATGAATTGATAAAAACGGACACTATCAATTCTGTTGAGACTAGCATGGGTTATTCTCTAATCAGCTGATTCTCACTGGCTGGTGACATTGGGATGTCCGGAGATAAACATGGATGCTAGTTAAGGGAACTAGTTCATTGGAGTGACTGACTGTAAAACTTCACATGGTGGTCTATACATAGACAGGTCAGTGAAGTTCTTACCGCAGCTTAAGTGCGATGTTCCTTTGACTTGCGGTGTTCAAGTCATCTTGGTCATGGAGACTTATGCTTTAACATCTTAAGCAAGCATCTCCAAGGAGGTGTGGACCCAGGAAGGTTGGGTATAAGCCGAAGGGCCCGAAAATGTTTGAACAGCCTACAAAGGATTCACCACTCCTTGCGAGGAGATGTATACCCAGGCCTATCGTCGGATTGTTACTCAAAGCCTCTGGCCAGAGCATATCATGTTTAGAGTATGAGTCTCTTAAATACATGAGAATAATTAGAAATCCAAAGGACGAGAAAGACACTACTTGGGCTAGGTGTGACGTAGTCAGCCTAGTGGGGACTGCCACATATAGACCATGTCCTGAACCAAGTGGGTATAAGATGGTGAAGGGAATGGGGCACGATTCATTAGAGCTGCTGAAGGGTTTCAGAATAATTTCTGAGGTCAACCGTTGATCTTTCAATTAATTGGGGATCATGATGTACTACTAGGTGCCACTCATGATCGTTCTATAATTAATGAATTATAGACGGCCAACATAAATCGAAAGCCTATTTAGTCACACGCGCTACGAGTAATCCGAGGGATTTAAAACGAGTTGAAAATTAGATTTTCCGATCAAGAGAAATAAGTCGAATTTGAATTTATCAGAGGCGCAACGGAAGCTTAAAATGGCTAAGTCTTTTGAAGGCTTATTGGGCGAATTAAATGAGTTTAATTCGCAAGGGAAGGGCTTGGAGTGGCCGGCCAAAGAGGGTGCCCACCCTCTTTGGTTTGGCCGGCCACCAAAAAGAGAGAAACCAATTTAATTGGTTTAAATTATAAAATAAATCAAGCGCGATTTGTTTTATAAAATTTATGGATAAATAAATTTGTTTTCATGGAAATTAAAATAAACTTTAAATGTTTTATTTTTATTTTATAAAATCAATTATGAATTGATTTTTCCATGATAAGAAAAATTTATATAATAAATTTATTTTTTTTATGGAAATTAAAATGAACCATGGATTGGTTTATTTTATTTTATAAAATCAATTATGAATTGATTTTTCCATGATAAAGAAAAATTTATATAATAAATTTATTCTTTTTATGGAGATTAAAATAAACTTTAAAAGGTTTATTTTTTTATTTTATAAAATCAATTATGAATTGATTTTTCCATGATGAGAAAATTTATATAATAAATTTTATGAAAATTTATTTCATAATTAAAAAGAGAGATGTATTTGTTTTATTATAAAATTAGTTATAATAAAACTTGGCATAACGGAATAATTAATAAGAAAATTTATAATATAAATTTCTTATGAAAATTTATTCCGTTAATTCCGTTAAAGGGGAGACATGGCAAGGGAGAGGCTACTATATAAAGGAACCAAGGCTAGGCTTGAATTCCTCAATTGAGTTATCAAGAGATTAGTAGCTCCCTCTCTCTCTCTAACTCTCTCTCCTCTCTCTAACTCTCTCTCCTCTCTCTCTCTAGGGCCGACTCTCTCTCCTCCTCTAGGGCCGGCACACATCCCAAGGGTGGCCGAGAGCTTCATCCGCCAAGAAGGTGCCGAAGAAGAAGAAACGGATATCAACTCCTTTCCTTTTCCGGAATATTGATTCCGTTACTTGGTGGTTAGTTTCCTTTCTTCTCTCTTGATCTTCTAGTTGTGCCTTTAGAGAATCTAGTAGTTCTCGTCGGCACAAAACTCTTGACTTTGCGAAGTCATCTCGAAGAGAACTCGGCGTGGATGCGAATAGAGGCGGAGCTTCCAAGGGGCGCTACGGTTGGATCTCGTCCCTTTCTTCGAGTTACGCGAGGTACAAAGTAAATTAGTTTACTTTTCCGCAAAATTTTAATTTATGATCATGTCCACACATCATAAGGTCGCATGCTAGATACGTGGTTAAAAATAATTTGAGAAATTATTTATGCTAATTCTTCCGCTGCACGTAAATATTTTAAAATTTACGAACCCGTATCTTTGTGAACATGCACCCGATCATACCAACACTAAGGACACAATGCTTTAGAGATTAATTGATCTTAGTTTGACTAATATTTGATCCGAATTGGATTGATTGAGTTAGACTCAAGTGAATCCAATTGGATTATGGGATTGAGGTCTAATTTGAGTTACACTCATTTAGATTAGACTCAATCACATTTGGATGAGATATTAATTAATTAAAATATTTAATAAATTAATAATAGAGGAGGATGAAAAGATTCTCTTCATTGAATGGAGAGAAGTTGAAGAGTCACATGAGAAGATGCACTCTTTATTGACTTTAATGAAGGGAAGCTAAAGGGACAAAAACTCTTCATATTTATGGGATGAGTATAAAAGAGTTTTTTTGTCATTTGGATGAAGTTAAGTCATCTTTCCTTCCTCTCATCCTCCTCTTCTCCCTCTTGGCTGAAACCCTTTCTTTGGGGTTTTTGGTGCTTTTGTGAACTACCTCAAGTTGCTAGCACAACTAAGGTAGTTCTTCTCCGAAGTTGAGATATCATGTTCGTGTGGATACGCATAAAGGCACAAACACTTGAACGTGCAAGAGATCCGGCATAGCTTGGACGAGCGGGATAAACGCAAGGGCACGCTTCAAAGGTTTACACATAGATAGATCTATTAGATAGATGAATCACGTACGAGTTTTTCTTTCTCATGTATCACTCGAGGGATCTTGTTTCCACTGCGTTTTTGTGTTTATGTCGCTGGGAGATCCCTACAAGAACACCTCCTTCGCTTTCGCCTGTCGGGACTCTTCATCGGGCTTATATGTCTGCAGTTCTTCCACAGCCTGGTCCCGTGCAGTCCTCAACTCGGCCGCCTCAGAGGAATGTTGATCCCGAGTCGCCTGGGCCTCTTGGAGCTGCTCCGCACTTGCTTGGATTTGTGCTCGGGCTCGCTCCGAGTCTCCCTGCAGCCGGCAGATGTCTTCTGACAACCGTGCCTCTTGCTCTTCGAAGCGCCCCTTCTCATGCGCCAGGTGGTCCACCTCGTCGGTGAGGGTCTTTGTCAACTGTGACAGAAGGAGACCTGGTGGTTCGCACTGTGCAGAGCAGACCCAGAGGCCAGCAGGGAGTCTATATAGTGCTCCACTTTAGCCCGAAGGCCCCTGCTGGCCTTTGCCTGTATTCGGCCCTCCTCGCGAGCTCGGTAGACCTCTGCCTCTAATTCTGCTACCTATTGGCGCAAGGCATCAATCTCCTGCTCGGAGCATAAGCGGCTGCCCAAGGAAAGACAGTCGGACGCAGCCTACCACAGCAAATAACAGAAGTTAGCAAAAGGAAACAATAACAAGAGCAAAGCACCGAAGCTGTACTTGGAGAAGGGACTCGTGTATGCTAGTGAGTGGCCCAGTTGAGGCACTAGCGCTCTTCCCTCGCACTGTTTTGCAGCCCCCACCCCTAGGGGATGAGCTCTCGTTGTGACGGAGGACCCGGGGAGCCTTGGAGGGCCCTGGGATGTCCTCTTCTGTGCTGGAAATTTCTTCAGGGGTATGACCCTCTGCAAAGGCCTCCTTTAAAACTAAGGAGTGGGTGTCGATAGAAGCCGCCTTCTCTACCACCTTTGCCTTCCGGCGCAAATGGGCACTCGTGAGAATAGGCTTGCCAGGTTTCACCTCCTTGCCCTTGTGGTTGCTGGAGGTCTTGGCGACCTTTGAGCGGCACCCAGCCTCGCCCACCGGCGCCGTAATGGCTGGCCTAGTCCTCCCGAAATGCTTGGAGAGAGGAACAACATCCTCCTTGTGCACCGCCGCCCTAGCCGGGCGGGTTCTCTTTAGGTGGTGCTCCGAGGGGGCTGGGGTTTTCCGCCTGTGGTCTTTCGGCACGTGTTCTTCGTCCACCCCCTCCCCAGAAGGTAGGATGAGTTGAGGCCGCTTGGTCGGAGGTTGACTCGATCTCTCAGTAGGCCCCTTTTTCGGTGTAGGGGCCTGGGCTGGCAGTTTCTTGGCGCCATTTCCCTCTTCGGGCACCATCTCAATGCTCGAAGGCTGGGTGGTGGTCTGCTCCTCGCTGGTGACCTTCTCAGACCCCTCGAATGACCCAACCATAGATAGGGGAGGAGCATGGGGAGGAGCCAAGGCATTTTCGTTAACTTGCTCCCGTTTAAGGAGCTTGTTCATTGCCCTAGATAGCATGATGTCCTCTGCAAGGCAAAAAAATAACAAAAACATCAGTTAGAATCGACAAGCATTTGGCTTTGGAGCTGAGCCCCACCCGGTACAAGAGTTCTTTAGACACATTGCACCAGGCGAGGGCCGTTGAACTCCATGCCAGCCAGGATGTCTCTGGCTCGTTGGTACCCAGGATCCTGCTAAAAGTCGCCCAGCTCCGGAACGGCCGGTAAATCATCCCTCCAGTGGTCGGTAAATCATCCCTCCAGTGGCAGTGGCATCCCTCCAGCGCCATTTCCAAACTTAATGATTGCTTATAGAATATTATTAGCGATACTCGTGACAGTGACATCTGCTGAAAGAAGTTTTTCAAAATTAAAATTAATAAAATCTTATTTACGAACCACAATGACTCAAGATAGGCTAAATGAATTAGCAATTTTAAATATTGAATATGATACTATTATTGATGATTTTGTTTTAAAAAGTGCATCACGAAGACACTTTGTATGAGTTACCTTTGTGTTTATTTGTAGGTGTATTATAGTTGACAATTTAACTATATCCTCTGCTTTCACTCTTATTTGAAATTTTATAGGCTTTTTTTCATAAGCATGCATCCTTCTACAACTATGACTTTATCTCTTTGAAGAAAGATCAATTAAGAGAATGTCAAATACATCTATAAGTAATATTAAGTGAAGTATATAAGTAAATATTATCTTTTTCTGATAAAAAGATTTTAATTTGGTTAAATATATTGTTTAAGTTGTTCAAACTCAAAGTGAATTTATTATGACAGGTCATTTTGGTGTTCTCTTCATTCTTCCAGATTCCTATGTTATAGAGGTAAGCTGATTAGATTGCATTTCTTTGTTATTTTTTAATTTGGTGTTAAGATTTTGTGTTGTATTACTCTGCATCTCTTTGTATTCTTGAGTTAATTATTTCTTCTTAGTCATTGTTTTTTTTGTTAAGAATTCAAGTGATTTTTTTTCGTAAACACCTCTTGCATTTTTGAATGACATTGATTATAAATTGGGGCATAATTTATAATTTTGCCCAGGGCCTTTAAATAATAAGGATCAACTTTGGCGACAATTATTTTAGCCGACAGTTGCTCCTCCTCGATTCGGACGCCGACTTCCCTCAGGCCTCCTTGGATATCCTCCCCGGCTACTGTGACGGCGGATCCTTTGCTCCGCTAACGATCTCATCTTCTACCTCAAAAAAGACACTATTTTCTATAGCTTATACACCTATCGTAGTGTCGAAATTCAAATTAACAATTTGACACAAGTAACCCTATCTTTCTAGAAAGTGTCAAGAGTTCAACTTGGCATACTTTTGAATTCTATTTTATCTATGTCAATTTGATTAATCTTAATACTCCAAATTTTTATTGGCATTTTATAAACTCTTATGAGATAATAGTTGAATTTTCTTTTTTCAAGATATTATAATACCTTGAAAATGCTCCAAGACTGCCAACTTCAATGTGTTGGGTTAACTATCCTTTCAATTACGGTTGACATATCCTATGCCCGTTTAGTGTGAAGAGATCACAATCTTAAAAACTCAATATTTATTGGAGCTCCTTAGGCGCACTAGTACTTACTACGGATAACTTTGTTAGATATCTTTCTCATGACTTTCTTAGGCTTTTGTGAGGTCTTAATCATTCTAGTCTCATCAAAGTCAATTCTAGAGATAACCTCTCTGGTAGCCTTAACTTACTCTTAGACTTAGGATTAGTTCCATAATTATATGAAACTCTATGGTATGAGATCACACTTTCCTTAGACTTAGGTTTGTATTTCAAAGATTTCTTGCCCTTAGATGACTCTTGCCTATCTAAAACTAGATTTTTCTTCTTTGACCCTTTAACTTCATTTGTCATTTTATTAAGGGTCTTTCTCAATTTATCAAGTCTTGACTTCAAAACTTGATTTTTGATCCTTAGCTCCTAGATTTTTGATTTTTTATGATTGCCTTAAATATTTTTTTAGACATATAATATCTAACTTGCATAGAGTTCTTGCTTAAATTATTTTCGACCTTCCTATCCTTAGGTAAGGTTGTTCTAGCATAATATGATTTATAATTTTCCTTTGAATTATCATGTTTTCTATTTTCATGATAATAAGCACTAAAATCATAAAACTTATTTCTAGCAAACTTGTGTTGGAATACAATTAAAATCACACATTAGAAATATATGGAAAAATATCATGATTTTAAAAAATGAAAGATATCTATATTGATATGAAACATTTTAGGTAGAGCCTAAAAATAAAATTATAAGGGCTTAGGCCCAAAGTGGACAACAACATATCATTATGAAAATATGTGAATTTTTTTGGTCCCAATAAGTGCTATCAGAGTCATAGTCTAGACCGAATGTCATATGAGGTGACCTTAAACGAAGTTGAGGGGAGGTCCGGAGCAAGTCAAAAGTGATATAATGCTCGCAAGCAGACCCGAAGCAGGTCAAAAATGACTAGATGCTTGCTTGGAGGCTTGGAACAGGTCAAAAGTGGCTGGATACTTGCGGGGAGGCTTGGAACAGGTCAAAAGTGGCTGGAACAGGTAAAGAATGATCGCGAAGAGATCCAGAGCAGGTCAAGAATGACTGGATACTCGAGGGAAGGCCCAGATCATGAGAGTAATGATGGTCCTTTGTTTGAGGAGAGAATTATTGGGAATACAATCAAAGTCCCATATTGAAAATATATGGAAAAGATCAAAAGTTTAAAAGATGAAATATATCTCCATTGGTATTAGGTGTTTTAGGTAAAATCCAAAAATAAAACCATAAGGATTTATGCCCAAAGTGAATAACATCATACTGTGATGGAGATATGCGAATTCTTTTAGTCTCAATAGCTTATTTTTATGATATATGGTACCTTAAGTTTGTTCTTAGAAGCTCCCTCTTGATTTGAGTTTCTTATGTTGTTCTTACTTGAAAGTCTCTTCTTTGGATATTGATTTTGATAATGTCCTTTTTAATTGCACAAGACATGACTCTGATACCACTTGTTAAGACTCATTCACGCTAGAGGGGGTGAATAGCTACATTTCTCGTCATTGCTTTGTGCTTGTTATTGAATGCACAGCAGAACTTCAATCAACTTGGATTCCACCTGCACTATATCTTGATTTTACTTGGTATATAACCTAGTATGTGCCAAGTGTTCAATCATCTATGATCCACTTAGACTTCTGATGTCATCAAATATTGGTACAACCTTCACCTATTTGACTTCTCTCTCACATATCTATTAAACATCAAAATCCAAACTCGAGTCACTAGAGCATGGTCAACTTGGCTAATCTCAACCCCGAGGTTGATTGTATCAATATAAATATATATTTAAATGATAAATAAATACTCTAATTAAATAATATAAAACTGTGACAATTACGAATGTTAATTTTTTTAATGAATTCTAATTTTGTTAAATTAAACAATACTTTATAAATTTACTTTATTTTAATTTTTAATTTTATTCATGATCTTAATTAAAACCTTGTATGAAATTGACGTCCCAATTGGAGCAGGTATAACGCTCATTTTAGAGGATTCAGATCATGAATTCTCGATTAAACATATATAAATAGATAAATTATAAAAAAGATTTTACTTTAACATAAAATTTTTTTAATTCACTTGAACTTTCCTCTTGTGCTAATTATTCGATCCTCCGTAATCTATTTAGACTTCTTGTCTGTGTCAAATATTTAGTCTTCCATGATCTACTTGGACTTTTGACGTCATCGAGTATCGAGACAATCTTGACCTATTTGACTTCTCTCTTACATATTGATTAAACATTAAAATTTAAACTCGACTCAATCCAAACATGGTCAACTTGGTCAATCTCCACTCTGAGATCTATTGTACTAATATAAATATGTACTTAGACGACTATAAATACTCTAGTTAAATAATACAAAACTGTAATAAATATGAATGTTAAAAGAAGAAGAGGAAGATCAAATAATACATATCTATTAATATCAATAAAATAAAATTTTGCATGCAGACGTGGCATTCACAGGGAGCTTAGGATTCCCGCCTAAACCGAATATAAATTTTCTAAATAAAAAATTTATAATTAAAAATACAAATTCAAAAGAAAATATATAATTACAAATCCTAATAAAACACAGTTTTGCATGTAGACGTGACATTCACAGGGAGCTTAGGATTTCCCCCTAAACCGAATATAAATTTTCTAATTAAAAAATTTATAATTAAAAATACAAATTCAAAAGAAAATATATAATTACAAATCCTAATAAAACACAGTTTTGCATGCAGACGTGGCATTCACAGGAAGCTTAAGATTCCCGCCTAAACTGAATATAAATTTTCTATTTAAAAAATTTATAATTCAAAATATAAATTCAATAGAAAATATATAATTACAAATCCTAAAAAGAAAAATTCAGATGTTAATCCAAAATTAAAATTTTAAAAAATAATTTATCAAATTCAAAAAAGACAAAATTGTATTTTAAAATTTACAAAATTAAAATTTTAAGTAAGTTATAATGATTACAGTAAAATACATAAAAAATAAATTTAATTTAATTTGAATGAAATATAGGCATTTAGCCTCCCTTGGGTTGATGTAAGAAAAATGATAGTTCCACATTTGAAGTTACCAAGGCGAATTACACACAGAGCAATTATAAAAATGGACAAAGAACGGTAAATCAACTCATACCTTTCTCGTCCTTTTGGCTAAGATCAAGTGTAGTATCTGTTCTTATCAGTTTAATATCTCATATGTGGGTCATTGGTCCACTTTGATATTAAATTAATTTTTATATGGGGGATGATCCATCACAGTAGCTTGCAACTAGGGTTTTCATGTGTCGCCTGTGTGTTGCACTATAGCACAAGTCTGGCACGCCCCTATCAAAGCAAAGTAAACTTTAAATCGTATCTACATCCACCACTCTTATAAAACTTATGATCACCATTAATATCTTATATTATAAAAAAATAATAATATAAGAATACTATATCTTATATTGACATGAAACTTTTCATTTTAATTTTTTATTTGATAATAAAAATTGACATATATTTATTTGAATTTAATTAGGATTTAATTTGAATTAATTTGAAATTAATTAGGATTTAATTTGAATTAATTTGAATTTAATTAGGATTTAATATGAATTAATTTGAATTTAATTGAATTAATTTGAATTTAATTTGAATTTAAGCTTTAATTTGAATTTAATCTTTAATTTGAATTTAATATTTAATTTGAATTTAATTAAGATTATAATGATTAATTAATAGTTTTGGATTTAAATTCATCATTTTCATTATTTCGAAAATTTCTTCTTCATCTTTATCTATCTTTTCAAATTTTTCTAACAATTCAGATTTATTTGAACCTTTGTAATTTTTGTTGACTATGACCCTAAACTTAGATAGTTCCATATCCTCCTTATCCTCAAAATTATATCTTTTAGTATCCTCAAAATAGGAGGAGTAATTTGAGCCATTAGTTAAGATTTTGTAATAACTTTCAAGATTATCTATAGTTAAGTTATTATCTAGGAGAATTTCATCTTCAATATTATCTTCAATATTTTCAAGAAATTCAAAATTAATCTTTAGATTATCCTTGAAATTTTTAAAATTAATTTCTGGATTATCCTTACGATTTTCAGAATTAATTTCTGGATTATCCTTAAGATTTTCAGGATTAATTTCTGGATTATCCTTAGAGTTATCTTTAAGGTTTTCAAATTTGAATTCGGGATTATCGTTAGGATTTTCGAATTTGAATTCAAATATATCCTTAGTTTTAAATTTATCTGAATTAAAATTTTCAGAATTATCAGAATTAAAATTTTCAGAATTAATTTTATCAGAATTAAGATTTTCAGAATTAATTCTATCAGAATTAATATTTTCAGAATTAGTTCTATCAATTAAGATTTTCAGAATTAATTTTAGAAATTTCTGAATTGATATTCTGAATTAAACAATTAATTTCTGATATTTTAGTTATATTCACATTTTGTAATTTATCATGCAAAATATTAATTTTACTATGCAGTAAATCTAATTTATCAGAAAAATTAACTACTTTATCATAAGACAGTGCAGGAAATTTAAAAATTTTTGGAACATAAATCTTGCGTTCCTTCGTCACGTTATTTGAATTGTGTAAGATTTCCGTGCATACGAGTATTATACTAGTTAGAAATGATAAAATAGGATAAAATTTATGTAAATATAGATAATAATAATGGATAAAATCTAATGATATAGAACGATCGTGTATCCCATCTAATGGGGTAAGATGTGAAACAGAATGCAATATGTTAATTATTTTTTTTAGTTACGAATTAACGTGGGGAAGTTAAGATATACCATTGCATTTTAAGGATAAATTTGAAAGAAAAAAAAATTAAATAGTCAAAAATCTACCCAATCATCTTGATAAATTGAGCGTTGTGATTGAAACCTATTTTGGTAAATTTAAATTTAAAAAAAAATATGGAAGAGAATTTTTCCATAGATCATTTCTTTTTTTTAATAGAATTTAAAACTGAATAAAGAATTTTTCTTAACGAAATTTAAACATCAATCTTCATGAACAAATATTTATAGATAGATAAATCATATTTTGGTATATTTAAATTTAAAAAAAATATGGAAGAGAATTTTTCCATAGATCATTTCTTTTTTTTAATAGAATTTAAAACTGAATAAAGAATTTTTCTTAACGAAATTTAAACATCAATCTTCATGAACAAATATTTATAGATAGATAAATCATATATAGATATATGTCTGTACATGCATCTACATTGATTAATTGCCTCAGTTGAGGACTCTCTGCACGATCAATGACCGGCCACAATCTTCAACTCCGAAGTAGCACCGCCTCTTCCACCGCCGGCGACCAGGAAATCCTCGACTATGATCACTTGGCGATGGTTTTCTCCTACCTCCCGGCCAAGAACCTCTCCCGTCTCCACCTCGTCTCTAAGTCCTTGAAGAACATGATTACCTCCGATCCCCTCTTCCATCTCATGCAATCCTACCACAACACCGCCACTACCGCCATCTTGGTCGGCAACAGGTATTCTCGCATGCAGTTGTTGCTCCTTGATCCGGACGCCGGCCTCCCCCAGGCCTCCTTGGATATCCTCCCCGCCAACTATTACCCCAGGATTCTTTGCTCCGCCGGCGGTCTTATCTTCTACCTGAAAAAAGACACTATTTTCGATAGCATATTCGCCTATAACCCCATCCGTCGTGACTCCTGGTTCATCCGTATCCCCCCCGACGGCGGCAAACTGTACTCCAGCTTGGCCGTCGAGTTCACCAACGACGGCGACGGCGTCACGGGCGACTACAAGCTCGTCTATCTGACAGCCGACGAGGATTGGTCCAACTTCTACCGGTGCCACGTGTACGACTCGGCGGCCCGGGTTTGGACGAGGGACGAGACGATCCACCACGGCGGCCGCAACTTAGTGTTTCACAACCCGGTGGTGCAGCGAGGGACCGTCTTTTGGGCTTCCGACTGCTCGCGGTACATCGCAGCCGATCCCTACGTGATGTCATACGAGATCGCCACGGGGGCTGTCGAGTTTCTCGCGATGCCCGAGCTCGACGACGGCGCCGTGGAGTTGGGGAACGATATGATCAGCGTGGCAGTTTGGGAGGAATCGTGGCTGTGCCTGGTGCATTACCGTCGACGTTCCGGCACGTTCAGGGTTTGGAGATGGTCTGCTACTGATGATGATCGTTCGTGGGTGAAGCTGAATGGGGAGTTTGTAATTTATGACTTGGAGAAGGCAGAGAACGTGAGGACGATGTTGGTATGCGACGGCGGGAAGGAGAAAGGGATGTTGTTGGTGTTCAACGTACAATTCGATGCCTACGTTTACTCGTTCAGGCAGAGAGCTCTAACGAGGCTGAAGAGGAGCACGGGTTCGTACTTCCCTATCTTCATGGCCTACGCAAACACTCTACGGCCTGCTTGCGGACGACAGATCAATTAATTAAGCTGCAGGAAGCCTATCAGATCACACTACTTTGATCCTTGATGTATTACGCCATCTATTCATTTGCATTGTTGGCTGTAGGGATCATCTTATTCTGGTAGCTAGATATATCCGTTCATAAAATTTGGTCATGTAATTAATTATACAGTATTTGATTATGTAAAAAAAATCATCATATTAGGCATGGAGCCACATCCCCATGCGCTAGCCACAATATGCGAGTTAATAATTCTCATGATTAATTATCTTCTTGTGTTAACCCTGGGATGGATTGACCGGGACGCTGACGTTGAACGAATTACCATTTGCCACCGTGGAGCCAGCATCCCAATTACTTCTAATCAACCAATCTAAGCCCTCGAGCTAGCGTGCAGTGGCAGGATGACTAATCGCTATTTCAAATATTTACGATTTGATTTCTAACTATGGTATATTTTATAAGAATTTTTCTCTAAATAAAGAGATACAAGTACTTCTCAATTTATCCTACGGCCAATGAAAAATTTCCATAGAATCAAATTCATCATCTAAATTTATCTGTTATCTTGTTCATCAAATTTTTTCCTAAGCCACCAATCTACACATCTTTCAATTTACTCCTCGTATTTAAAAAAATTTTAATTGAGTATAGTAAATTTATCTAATAGCATTAAAAAAAAAGGTCGCAAGCTCATCCAGAGAAAAGTTACAAAGACTGAAGACACAACATTATCATTGATCCCGATCGTACCTAGGTGTAGCCTAGTCGGGCCACATAGTACCATAAGAAGATAGATCATTGATGGAAAGACCTCGATAGCTTGGCGTGGCAGGGCAGCCCAGTCGGGTCGGGAGGCTCGAGTGAGAGACCCACCTAATACGATCTGAAGTTGTCTCAGAGAGAGATACCGAGTATCGGGCTTATGGTCGCCCGGTCAGTACGCATCCAATAGCCATTCGGCTCCCCGCGAGGTCTCCTAGTCATATGTCATAAGAATGAATCGTGTTAGCCGAGTCCGCGTGCCGAGTACCCCAAAGACTTTGATGGCACAGACTCGGATTGCTCCTATACTTAGCCCAAGTGGCATTGACTACTTTGTGAGGTCTCACTCAGGGCAGCCGAGCGGCGACCCAGCTCGGGAATTATCGTTTTCCTAGAAACACCCACTCCCTGATACTGTACTAGCAAAAGTGGTACGAGAACCGGCTCTGGACAGCTCAGATCTGACATCAATCGTGTCCAAATCGCGAATATCCTACTGACACAGTACTTTCCTGACATACTTTGGCATTCCGTATCACAACAACCCATGCCTGTGTCAGACTGGGCGGCGTCGGTCGACGCCAGTCGGTAAGCTGACAGTGCCCTTGATCTTGTCCCCGCATAAGACAAAAAGGTGGCAGGCGCGGGACAGAAACTATCGGCTCCCTCGGCTATATAAGATCCTCTGCACTTCATACGCAGGTACACGCGCCAGAGAGTTTTGCTACAGTTCTTCTTCTACTTTCATTTCTTCCACCGGAGACTGACTTAATCGTCGAAGTGTCTTGCCGGGGACTTTTCTCGGTGGGTTGCTAACTATCATTTTCCTAGCAATTCGGAGTCAACAGAGGCAGGGTTCAAGTCTACCTTATCCTTGGGAGTCCATCTCGCTCTGCAATAGATGCTGATGGGGTTGGAAAGCCTATGTCGGGCACAGGGGATGAAGAAGCCGGGGACTTGGCATAACCCTTTGTCTCAGACCCCGGGCCTCCCTTCGGGGGTCGTGCTCGGGGAGGTCAAGCCCTTACTCGAGAGGTAGGGCCCCGAGAGTATTGCAGGAGATAGCGCATGCGAAGACCCCCGAGTCCGCCTCGGGAGGTGGAGTCCCCGCAAATACCGACCTCGGGAACCCCGGGTTGTTGGGTTCTCCCGGCACAAAACAATAAAAACGCAGCAGAAACAAGAACCCACGAGCGATCCAAGCGAAAGAAAACTCGTACAAAATTAATCTACAGCTACTGTGTATACCTTTGGAGCGTGCCCTTTGCGTATCCCGCTCGTCCAAGAAGTGCCGGATCTCTTGCACGTTCAAATGTCCATGCCTCTATTCGTATCCACACGGACACAATCTTTCAACTTCGGGAGAACTACCTTAGTTGTGCTAGCAACTTGAGGTAGCTCGAAGACACCAAGAACCTTACAGTAAGGTTTCGACCAAGAGGGGAGGAGAGGAAGAAGAGAGGAAGGGAAGAAGGAAAAAAACACTTCGGTCATCATTCAAAATGACTAAGTCCCTCTTTTATATTCATCCCATGAATATGAAGAGTCTTTTGACTCTTTGACTTCCCTTCATTAAAGCCAACAAAGAGCACATCTTTCCATGTGACTCTTCATCTTCTCTTCATCTAACGAAGAGAGACTTTTCTCTTTCCCGCATGCAACTCCGACCGGGCCCTCGGGCTTTCGACTAAGTCTCCCGACCAAGTCTCCCGAGTGCCGAGCTCCGGACCCAGTCTGCCGAGCTCCGACCCAGTCTGCCGAGTGCCGACCCAGTCTACCGAGTGCCGACCCAGTCTACCGAGTGCCGACCCAGTCTGCCGAGTGCCGATCCAGTCTGCCGAGCTCCCAGCTCAGTCTGCCGAGTGCCGAGCTCCCGACTTGCGCTCCCGAGTTCCCAACTCGGGCTCGAACTCCCCGAGTTCCCAACTCGGGCTCGAACTCCCCGAGTTCCCAACTCGGGCTCGAACTCCCCGAGTTCCCAACTCGGGCTCGGACTCCCGAGCTCCCAACTCGGGCTCGGGCTCGGGCCTCCCGAGTTCCCAACTCGGGTTCAGGCCGGCCGATCACATTTCCCGAAGTATTGTGTCCTTTATGTGTGACCCAATAGGTTCTTGCGACGTTGACAATGCGCCTAAACACTTTAGACTCATAAGCAATGAGCGGCATCTAGCTATGCATCATTGCTACCCAAGTAACAAGAAAAGTCGAGATCCGACTAAACCTCCGTGACTATGATAGTGTATGACCTTGTCCTTCTATCCTTGATATCTAGATTGAGCAATGAGGCATAGACCGTGTCATCCTCAATCAATCTTGTGTTTCTTGATCCCCGAGTAGACTCACTCAAACAAATGAGCTCAATATCTCATATTGACTCATTTGAGCATGACCATGCGTTTCAGTAGTCCTACTCGATCAAGGGGCCCATAGATATCACTCCCGTCATATGGGAGGAATAGATCTCATCTATATCACTCACATCCCTCCGCATAATTCATTACATACCCAGTGATCGCCTTTATAGTCCACTCTGTTACGGGTGACGTTTGACGATACCAAAGTACATAACTCCTTATGTAGGGAACCGTAGTGACTTCAGGTCCAAGGACTATTCATGCCAATAGTCACATGAGAAAGTTTATGACACTCATATGACAATCTATGAAACTTTCTCATGGCGGGTCATTCAGTACACATTCTCCAATGTATACCCATGTGTCAACTTAATATCACATACCCATGACTTGTGAGCTCAAGTCATCAGTTGACCTACATGCTAGTCTCCATGCATTGATATTGTCCCTGAATATTAATGCTTGACTAGGAATAATTTAGTGTAGTGTTCTCTACATTATCTCACTATCGATTCAACCAATCGATATAATGTAGATAAGAACTTACTACATAAGGACATTATTATACTTAGTTATTCAGCACAGAATACAAAGTAAGTATAATAACCAAACATGCCTTTATTAATAATAGAATATGATACAAAATGTCCCTAGTCAATCATCACATAATTGGCTCTAGGGCTCCTACTAACACGGGTGTCGCAGCTAAAGAAAGAGTGATAATGACGCAGACTATTTCAAAGGATATCCCTTTATCATCGAAAGCGGCGGACGCGGCACGAATATCGAAAATGTGGCCGTAATAAAGGAGGCATGACCATTCTACCGACGCGGATAAAAGGAAGTGCAACCCCTCCGGTAAGGGGGTTACAATCTCTCATCTTCTCACATTGTCTTTCTTTCGCACCCTTAGTCGGACACCCCACTAACTTGAGCGTCGGAGTGGACTCCGTCGGACCTCTGTCGGCGTGTCCCCTAACGCTTGTGTTACCTTTGCAGGATTTCCAAGTCCTTCAACGACATAATCATCTCCACGAGGGTTAATCCTCTGTGATGGGTCATTACCGATGACTCCTTCCGGAACAAATTTGGCGCCGTCTGTGGGAATCGAAGAAAAAACACCTGAAGGAGCGCCGATGGCAGGACCGGAGGAACAACCCCTCATTCTCACGCGAGAGGAATTCGACCGCCTGGTGGCTAACACCATCAAGGAAGCCTTGGAGCAACACCAAATCGATCAAGACGCCCCGCAACCAGCGGGTCTGGCGAGGGAGGAGATCTCTAGAGTCTCCGCCTCACACTCCAGAAGGTTCGTGACCTCTGTGGGGCGACATGACGGTGCAACTCAAGGCCCTCATAGAGAATTCCCGGGAGAGGGGGAAAAGGCCCACTCAGTGGCCTCCAGTGCTCAGAGGCATGATGAGGGACCGGGAAGGAAGGAGGGACCCAAGATCTTCCAAAAGACTCCATCCACCCCTTTCTCGTCGGAGATCGTGGAGGACCCCATGCTGAAGCAATTTCGGGGGCCGGGGATCCCTGAGTATGATGGGAAGACAAATCCCGAAGATCATGTCTGTAAGTTTGAAAATGCGGCGCTTCTGCACCAATATACTGATGGAGTGAAGTGTCGGGTGATTTTGAACACCTTGTCAGGAGCAGCGCAACGGTGATTTCAGAGGCTGCCACAAGGTTCCATCAACTCCTTTGCAGAGTTCAAAACAGCATTCCTCCGCCATTTCGCGAGTAGCCGGCGTGCCCTCAACCTGTTTGCTCTTAAACAGAAGCCCAAGGAACCGCTCAAGGAGTACATACAGAGGTTCAACTGGGTGGCCCAGGATGTACCTAGTGCGACATCGGAGATACTCGTCAGCGCCTGCACCCAAAGGCTAGCAGAAGGAGACTTCTTTCGGTCCTTGGTAAGGAAGTCCCTTGCCAGTTTTGATGACTTGCTAGGACGCTCAGTCAAGCATGTCAACGTGGAGGTGGTACAGTACGCCCCGCGCAAGGATCCGGTCGTAGCGCCTCCTCCCGCAGCCCCCCGGTCGGATAGGAAGGAGCCCCCGGCTCCGACAAGGAGAAAATGTTGGGATCTTTGTCTACGCTAGAGGGGGGTGAATAGCGTTTTCGGTGCTTTCTTTCACCTACGTTGTTAGTTGCGCAACGAAAATACAAATAAAAACAAACTAACAACTACACAATGCTAACCAACCAGATTTACATGGTTCGGAGATGACACTCCTACTCCACGACAGTCCGTGAGGTGGACGATCCCTTGATCCTTCGGCGGATCGCTCCCCGGATGCTCTCCGGCTATCTCGTGTAGCTCCTTGTGGGTGGAGAAACCTCTCCACAATCCTCTATAAGCTCCTGAGCACACAAGGCTACTATCAAGCTTTTTCCAAGCAAGATTCGCCCAGAAACCCCAGCCCGATCGAGTCCCCCTTTAAATAGACTCGGGCTGAAAATCACGCCACCAGTCGACTGCTCACTTACCAATCGACTGGTAGGCTTCAACGGCTACAAAATATGCAATGAATGCCTCAGCCGCCTTCGTAACGGTCGACCTCCAGTCGACTGGTACAGGACCAGTCGACTGGAGCCAGTCGACTGGAACCAATTCCAGTCGACTGTCAGTCGACTGGTCGACCCTCCTTGGGTCGACCCGATTCTCTGTGTGTTGTGGTCCCAGTCGACTGCCACAATGGCAGTCGACTGCCCTACTCACACACCTAAGGTTTCCCCTCCTGAGTACATTCCACTCCGCACTCAAACCCTAGGATTTCCCGAGTACAATCACACTGCACTCGTACCCTCACGACTCGACTGACTCCTCCTCCGCAGCCTCGACTGTTGCCTTCGCGCCCTCTTCATCTTTGGCCCTCGTCCCTCGGATGCGCACGCAAGCCTCCAGCTTGTCTCCATGCCAACCTTCACGTACGCCTCGAAGTCCGCGCCCATCAGCTCATCGTACCTGCACTCCATGGTCCCTCAGATGCGCACACAAGCCTCCAGCTTGCCTCCATGCCATCCTTCACCGTACTGAGGCCGTCCAGTCAAGTCCATATGCGTACCTGTACAACCTGCACACTCAACATACGCATATCAAATACACAGGTAAACCTAACTTAAACCCTTTGCACAAACATCAAAACCCATGGTCACACCGGACCATCTTAGGGCCGATTGCTCCAACAGAAAAGACCTGCCGCCCGGAAGGGATCACTGGACCAGCAGGCGTCGGGTGGTGGAGACAGTAGACACCGAACAACCGAAGACGCTGCCCATGTACTACAATTATCATGGCAGTTCGATTCACTCCACAGAAGAGTGACATGCCGTGAAGAAGAAGTTTTCGGAGGAAGCGGATGCTAAACCAAGGAAGAAGTGGAACAAGGAAGGGTATAACCGAAGGTCGCCCCGACGAAGTCTTTCCCCTCGACGACGACCTGCAGGGGGGAACGAAATCCGACTGCGGTCCCGATCTCGATCGAGCGGTAGGAGCCGGGGGCCCGCGCCCCGAAGATCCCCTTCCATGGAGAGAGATCCTCAAAAGGGAAAAGCTCCTATGTGGGGCCCCCTTCAGGCCAGTAGGGGTCATCTCCAGAGGACCCACCGGGGGTAATTCTAACCGAGCCCGGAAGTCGTACACCCGGCGGTTGGAGAATTACGCTATAGGGACAAGCCGAAGCCAGGTGGTGGGCCCAACTATCTCGTTTGGACCATCCGACCTCGAAGAAGTGGAGGCTCCACATGAGGACGCCATAGTGATTGTGGCCCGCATCGCCAATTATGAGGTAAAGCGCATCTTCGTAGACACAGGGAGTTTCGTAAATATTTTGTACAAAGCAGCTTGGGAGCAGATGCAGATAGAAGAGGAGGAACTGATACCCGTCTCAACCCCCTTGTTTGGCTTCACGGGATATCACGTACAACCATTGGGACATATTACCCTGTCACTCTCGCTGGGCAGCGATAGGCTCGAAAGTACTCGGAGGACTCCTTTCTTTATTGTGGATGCACCCTCGTCCTATAACGCCATCCTGGGTCGGTCAGCACTCAGCACTTTCCAGGCGGTGGTCTTTGTATACCACCAGAAGATCAAGTTCTCGGTGGGCGATCGAGTGGTGGAAGTGCAGGGGATCAACTGGTTTCTCGAAGGTGCTACAGTGGCGAAGTCAGGTCCGAAGCTAGGAAGAACTCACGAGGCCTAGAAGAATAGCTGTCGAATAAAAAGAAGGAAACCCGGGAAATCTCGGCTCGGTTAGGGTCCCCGGTCCTTCTTGTCATGGTAAGGTTTGCAATTAGGTTACAGCAGCTGTCTATGTCTCTTTGTGCGCTTGCAGCCAAATCAAGTAAAAAAAATAGAATGTTCCTTTTCAAAATGACAAGCGTACTCCCGAGCACTACAAAACCCTAATGCCCCACGGTCCAGCCGACGCCCGGGGCACTTAGGCTTGGTTTGGGACCTACGCACTCATCCAAGTAATAAAAAACCCTAATGCCCCGCGGTCCAGCTGACGCCCGGGACACTTAAGCTTGGTTCGGGACCTACGTGCTCGTCCAAGTAATACAAAACCCTAATGCCCCGCGGTCCAGCCGACGCCCGGGGCACATAGGCTTGGTTCGGGACCTACGCGCCCGTCCAAGTAATACAAAACCCTAATGCCCCGCGATCCAGCCGACACCCGGGACACTTAGGCTTAGTTCGGGACCTACATGCCCGTCCAAGTAATACAAAACCCTAATGCCCCGCGGTCCAGTCGACGCCTGGGGCACTTAGGCTTGGTTTGGGACCTACGCGCCCGTCCAAGTAATACAAATCCCTAATGCCCCGCGGTCCAGCCGACGCCCGGGACACTTAGGCTTGGTTCGGGACCTACGTGCCCGTCCAAGTAATACAAAACCCTAATGTCCTGCGGTCCAGCCGACGCCCGGGACACTTAGGCTTGGTTCGGGACCTACGCGCCCGTCCAAGTAATACAATACCCTAATTCCCCGCGGTCCAGCCGACGCCCGAGACACTTAGGCTTGGTTCGGGACCTATGTGCCCGTCCAAGTAATACAAAACCCTAATGCCCTGCTGTCCAGCCGACGCTCGGGACACTTAAGCTTGGTTCGGGACCAACGCGCCCGTCCAAATAATACAAAACCCTAATGTCCCACGGTCCAGCCGACGCCCGGGACACTTAGGCTTGGTTCGGGACCTACGCGCCCGTCCAAGTAATACAACACCCTAATGTCTCGCGGTCCAGCCGACGCCCGGAGTACTTAGGCTTGGTTCGGGACCTACGCATCCGTCCAAGTAATACAACACCCTAATGCCCCGCGGTCCAGCCGACGCCCGGGGCACTTAGGCTTAGGTCAGGACCTACGCGCCCGTCCAAGTAATACAAAACTCTAATGCCTCGTGGCCCAACCGACGCCTAAGGCACTTAGGCTTGGTTCAGGACCTACACGCCCGACCGAGTGATCTGAAACCCTAATGCCCCGCTATCCAGCCAACGCCCGGGGTATTTAGATTTGATCAAGGATGTACACCCTTGGCTGAGTGATCAAAATCCAACTGTGAACTTAGTCGATTTCAGAACAAAAACAACACGCTTTCGGAGAATCCACAGCACATTGGAATATCACTATAAGACACAAAACAAGCATCCAAAAGTATTCATATATTTACATAAGGAAATACATGAAGATATACATCTTTGCGGACGGGGGAGAAAGTGGATGCCTCAGGTAACACACGAGTAGCTCGGATATTCCTGTTGAGCAGCCTGGGACGAAAGTGGATGCCTGAGTAACACATGAGTAGCTCGGATACTCCTGTCGAGCAGCCTGGGACGAAAATGGACGCCTGAAGTAACACATGTTGGGACCGGGTGCATGTTGACATAGATGCGGGTTCGTAATTTTAAAATTAATTACGTGCAGCGGAAGATTTAGCATAAATAATTTCTCAAATTATTTAACCACACATCTAAGCATGCAACCTTATCTTGTGTAGACATGATCATACATTTAAAATTTTGCAGAAACGTAAACTAATTTACTTGTTACCTCGCGTAACTCGAAGGAAGGGACGAGATCCAACCGTAAGCGTCCCTCGGAAGCTACGCCTCTATTCGCGTCCACGCCGAGTATCTTCGGGATGACTTCGCAAAGCCACGAGTTTCGTATTCTCGAGAATTTCTAGATTCTCCGAGAACGCGACAAGAAAAACCAAGAGAGAAGTAATCACATCGGAAAAACTCACCACCAAAGTTGGCCGGAAACACAATTCCGGCGAGAATGAGGAAGATGACTTGCGCCCAATCCCAAGGTGTTGATGGCCGGAGAGGAAGATCGTCCCAACGGAAGAACTTCGTCGCCTCGGTGCTTCTCCTTGTGCTCACGGCAAGAAGAAGGCAGGAGAGGCTTGTGACCGGCCAAGAGGAAGAAGGGAGGAGAGGGAGAGAGCCCAAGCAAGAATACTTTGATTGATCTCCAAGCCTTGCCTTGGGTCCTTTATATAGTGGTCTCTCAACCGCCAAGTCTCTTTTTTCTTATGGAATAAATTTTCATAAGAAATTTATCATATAAATTTTCTATGACTTATTCCATGATGCCAAGTTTTATCATATTTTAATTTATGATAAAAAATCAACCAAGTCTCCTTTTTCTTATGGAAAGAAATCTCTTATCATGGTAAATCAATCCATGATTGATTTTATAAAATAAAATAAACCAATCCATGGTTCATTTTAATTTCCATGAAAAATAAACCAAACCTTGGTTTAAAAATTTATATCATTCATAATTTTATAAAACAAACCACACTTGGTTTATTTTATAAATTGAACCGAAACTTGGTTCTCTCTCTTTGTTGTGGCCGGCCGGGGACCCTCTTTGGCCAGCCTATCCAAGCCAGGTTCCAATGAATTAAACTCATTTAATTTATCTATTAAGTCTTCAAAAGACTTAGCCATTTTACGCTTCCGATGCGTCTCTGAAAAATTCAGATTCGACTTATCGTTTGGCTCAACCAAACCTAATGTCTCTATATTGGAAAATCCAATTTTCAACTCGTTTTAAATCCCTCGGATTACTTGTAGTGCGTGTGACTAAATAGGCTTTCGATTTATGTTGGTCGTCTATAATTAACCAATTATAGAACGATCATGAGTGACACCTATTAGTACATCATGATCCCCAATTAATCGAAAGATCAACGGTTGACCTCAGAAACAATTCTGAAACCCTTCAGCAGCTATAATGAATCATGCCCCATTCCCTTCACCATCTTATACCCACTTGGTTCAGGACATGGTCTATGTGTGTCGGTCCCCACTAGGCTGACTACGTCACACCTAGCCCAAGTAACGTTTTCTCGTCCTATGGATTCTAATTACTCTCATGTATCTAAAAGATTCATACTCTGAACATGTTATGCTCTGGCCAGAGGCTTCGAGTAACAATCCGACGATAGGCCTGGGGTATACATCTCCTCGCAAGGAGTGGTGAATCCTTTGTAGGCTGTTCAAACATCTTCGGGCACTTCGGCTTATACCCAATCATCCTGGGTCCACACCTCCTTGGAGATGCTTGATTAAGATGTCAAAGTAGAAGTCTCCATGACCAAGATGACTTGAACACCGCAAGTCAAAGGAGCATCGCACTTAAGCTGCAGTAAGAACTTCACTGACATGTCTATAAGTGGACTACCATATGAAGTTTTACAGCCAGTCACTCCAATGAACTAGTTCCCTTAACTAGCATTCATGTTTATCTCCGGACATCCCAATGTCACCAGCCAGTGAGAATCAGCTGATTAGATAATAACCCATGCTAGTCTCAACAGAATTGATAGTGTCCGTATTTATCAATTCATCGACTAGGGACAATTTCAATACTTCACAATTGCACATGTAGAGATAATCACTAGTTGTGAATTCATCACAAATTCTCTCATGCTGTGAATTGTATTGCGGACATTCAGTAAATGAGTTTAAGATCTCAATCAAATACACAAACATGTATACTCAAATAGTGAATATTCATTTATTAAAATAAATGATTACAATCATAAGGCGATTGCCTTAGGACACTTTTCTCATACCACTAACAACACATGAGTAGCTCAGGTACTTCTTCTGGGTGATCCAGAAAGAAGATTGATGCCTGAGATAACACATGCGCAGTCCGGCCCCATCAGGACACCCTCAATCTTCGTCGTAAACAGGTAGGAAAAAGAGGAGGGGGTATGAGCTGCCGTAATTTCTTCCCGGAGCATGTATAGACGCAAAGAAGAATTGCATTTGCAGGGTCAGGAGGTAGGGGCCGCCGCAATTTCTCTTCGGAGCACGAAACTCCGGGCCGCCACCCGAGTACATGTCGATAAAAAATACCAGGGGTGGGCGACAAAACAGATGGAAATGTTCTCAAACCCGCGGCGTCCCCCGGTAACGACATACCCCAGTGATACCCTCGTCTTCGCGAGAAGTCGATGGTGCGTGGGGTATACCGCCACCGACCGACCAGGGGCTTGGGGATCAGGAGGATGGGTCATCTCCTCCATGCCCCCTGGGCCCTGGAGGGCCACATAAGGTCCTTTCCGAACTCCATGAACAAGTCGGGAGATCCACCTCCCCCAGAATCTTCAATGAGACCCTGGGCATCATCTCCACCATGATCCCTAGCAAAGGGGGTGACACAAAGGCCTCTACCCCTATCTAGTTCCTCAAACAAGAGATGCACGGGGGTTTGCAAACGGGGCATGGGAGATGCGCGTAATGACATGGGGGGAAAGCGAAGACCAGAGGGATGTAGAAAGATGGCTCCTCCCATCCCCCTATTTATAGTACGGGGATTCTCTCCAAGCATTAAAGGCGCGGCCGGTGCCATAACTCCAAACGTCTCTTCGACTGGCATGCCTTTACGGTACCTAGAAAATCGCGACTCCCAAGAGGTCCAATCAATGAGATTGCGAATAACATGGAAGGGATGGTTCAGAAATAACCTTTTACGAGGAGCCGCCAGAGACGCGAAGTCAGGGGCAAGGATTAGAGCCCACACGCAAAAACAAAAAGCGCATCATACCAGAATCCACACACACAGAGAATAGGGAAAAGGATAAGCAGCATTAACACAGCCGGACTTGTCCGTATCAGGCCGCTCGAGGCCTCAGGCGGAGATCTGTACACAGGTCAAAGGGTATTTACATTCTCGGACCATCACCGGGAGGTAAGAATTTTTCCTTCTGCAGCCCGCCGAGGGCCCCTTGAAAGCCTTGCTGTAAACGCTCCATTACTTGGTCGGCTACAATGGCGCGAAACTCCTCTGAGCCCAGGAACTTCGCCCTGAAGCCCCTCTCGGCTTCCCGAGAGGCAGAAGCCCTGGCAACCTCGACGGACCGTCTTAGCTACCTTAGCTCGGCTGACATATCATCTTGCTCAATTAGGGCTTCCCGGAGCTGTTCAGACGCTGCCCGCGCATCCGCTCGAGCTTGGATTAGGTCATCTTCCAGGATAAATGCACGGTCAGTAGTCATCAGGAGCCGTGACTCCATTTGGCTCCGTAGCTCCTTGTCTCTCGCCTGGAGCTGGTCTCTCTCCTGCGTCACCCGAAGGAGATCCTGGGTAACCGACACAGCCTTCTAAGATGCTAGGCGTTCCCGGTGTCTGGAATTCCCGAGGGCCTGCTCGGTGTCGTGCAAAAGCTGCCGCAGCTGATCTACTTCCTCACGGAGAGCCCTGTTGTGGCCGGCCTGCTTCACCCTGGACCAATGCTCAAGACTCGCGGCTGCCTTTGCCTTTAGGGCTCGCTGGAGTAAGGTCTCCGCTTGGGACTCTGAACACAAGCCCTGGCCAATTACTAGGTAGTCCACAGCTGCTTGCCATCGCACCAAAGGGTTAGCGGCCGGACCGAAAGACAGGCAAATACTATAATTCGCACCTGCAGAAGGTGTTGGATCGAGAGTTGCGAGAGAAGGGGGGGGGGGGTGAATGTCGCAAATCGTTCGGATTTCGTAAAGAGCAATTGCGTAGCGGAATAATTAAAATCAGACAATGCGAACACCAAGATTTTTACTTGGTTCGGAGCCTGGGTCGACTCCTACTCCAAGGCCCACGGTCGTTAACCGTTTTCTGCGGGCAATTCTATAAGTTCGTAAACCAGTTTACAATTATTGAATACAGAATAAGTACAGTAAACTTATATAACAAGAATTATGCTCTTCTTTTACCGACGTCCGGATTAGATTGAAGATTTCGGGGCAGCGGGACGTCGTCGGCTCGAGTTGGGCAGTATCTGGAGCAAAGTACGAGAGCAGAAGAGCGTGGAAGTGTCCGAAGAATTTGATTGCTGAAGAAGAGGGTCGAGGGTCCTTTATATAGGACTGGGGGCGCCCGGGATGCTCGGGGCGCCCCCCACGTGGCTTGTGATCCCGCGTGCTCTCGGTCGTGACTGATCGCTTCGACTTCGGGATAACAGTTGACTGAGGCGCCCGACGCGCGCGGGGCGCCCGGGTTGACCGGTCAAAGCTTCATCTTCTTCGCGAGGGTGAGCTGCTGCAGCTGCCAGTGGCGTGGCACAGTGGGCGCCCGCGACACGCGGGGCGCCCGATGCGCGCGGGGCGCCCGATGCGCGCGGGGCGCCCGAAACATCCGGGGCGCCCCCAAATGTGCTGCTGTCGGGGCTTTTACTTGCTCTGCTGACTTTGGGTTGACTCTGGGGCGCCCGAAACATCCGGGGCGCCCTGCTCAGCTACTGCCTCACTCCTTTGAGGCTCTCTGAGCTGCAGAAACACAGTCCTTCGGTCCTGCATCCAGGGTTAGTCCAAAATAGCAATTTAATAAGTTAATTTTACACAGCCTTGGCTGTCTTGGTTCTGACTTTGGGTCTCCAAAATGGAGCCCTAGGTCGAACCGACGCCTAATGTTCCCTCTAGGGAAACGCGTCCTCACCTACTCCTCTCGGGAGAATTTACCTGATGCCAACCGGTTCCTCCAGTTGGACTTTTGCCCGACAGTCCTTCGCCAGGTCTTGAGTTGCCAAGCTTCCCTTCGCTTGGTGCCTAGCAGCCCTTCGCTAGGGCTTTTCCTGTCTGGCAGTCATTCGCCAGTGCCTAGCATTCCTTTGCTAGGGCTTGTCCATTCTGGCAGTCCTTCGCCAGAGCCTAGCAGCCCTTTGCTAGGGCTTTTCCTGTCTGGCAGTCCTTCGCCAGTGCCTAGCATTCCTTCGCTAGGGCTTTTCCTGTACACTCAAGAAACTTGTTAGAAAACGACTAACCCTTAACTTTTGAACCCTTTTGTCAATATCAAAACATAGGTTTGACTTGGGTGCATACTGCACCAACAGAAGGGTCTTCCGAAGACTGGCTAGTGGCACGGCTGAGGCTCGCACGACTACCTCAACGGGAGAGCAGAGTACGTCGCTCTGCTCTTCGATCAGCGTAGAGGGCGGGCGAACGGGAGGATGCTGGATGGCAGGAGCCTCAGTGGGTGAGCCGGGGGGAATAGGAGTCCATCCCTTCAGGACATGAAATCCCCTCCGGCATAGCTCGATCAGTCGAAGTCTCCTTCAATTGCACCATGGAGGGGGACCGCAGGGGGGCTTCCAACACTGCATCCAACCTCTCCCTTAGTCGATCCAGTTTCATACGAAATTGAATACGCGACGCCTCCTTACCCGTCGGGCGGATAGCTGGAGCGACGGGGCAACAAGGAGCCACCTCGGGAATGGAAACAGTCGAGGCCGAGGCAGGCGAAGCTACCTCGGTGGGCATAACCGTTTCCTCAGGCACCGAGGGCAAAGAAGAGGAACGGACGGGACATCGCTTTTTCCAGGCTGGGCCCAGGCCCTTGGGGAGCCTCCGCTTCTGCCGGCCAAGGGATAGGCTAATTGTCGGGGGGACGGAGGAAGTAGATTTTTTGTCCCCTCGGTCAGGACTGCTCGTTCCTGAAAGAGAGCTGTCCCCGAAGGAGGGATCCGTCACTGGCGCAGCCCGAAAGGCTGGAGGCGCTTGCTTTTCGGCTAGGGGGGATGTAACAGTAACATCGACCCCCTTGGTGGCAACCCCACGAGCCGAGACAGCGGGCCCCTCAACGGGCTCGGCAGAGGTGGAAGGAAGGTCAAAAACAATCGGAGGAGGATTCAGGGCCTTCTTGTTAGCCTCCTCCCACTTGATGAGCTGACTCATCGCTTTGGCATACATGACTTCCTCTGCAGAAGCCAAACAGAAAAAAGCATCAGTCAGCACCAGTGTACGTGGAAGACAGAGACAGGCATACCTAGGGAGGGACTGATCGGCGTTATTTTAGGGCTATGGCCCGTCCGGTACATAAGCTCTTCTCTTTGAACCAGCCCCAGGCCGCTGAACTCCATGCCCAAGAGTACCTCTTTAGCATGCTGATATGCGGGGCTGCTCTCTAGGGAGGGAGGACTTGGTAAATCTGCTATCCAACACAAGGGGTTGAATGGCAATGACGATAGCCTGAATAAAAAGAACTTCTCCTTCCATCCCTTGTGCGAAGCAGGAAACCCTCCCAAAAACCTATGACCCGGACGGGCCGCGAAGCTAAAAACTCCTCTGGATCCTATCGGAGTGAAGAAGAAATGGAAAAGGAGCGGAGTCAAAGGGAGACCTAAAAGCTTGAAGATGATATATGCCCCCCCCCCCATCTGGGCGAAGGCATTGGGAGCCATCTGGTGCAATGGAATGCTAAAATAGGAAGCTATGTTCGCAAAGAAAGGAGGGATAGAGAAACGAAGCCCTAGCTCTATCTGTCATAAGAAGAAGGTCAGCATGTCGGCGGGAGGCTCTACAGGTTTCTGGTCCACTTTAGGGATGACCATCGCCATCTCGACCGGAACCCCATATGCCTCGATGGTTGCTTGCAAGGCCTCGGGCCTCACTCTCGAAGAGGCGGATTCATACCACTCCGCCCGATAGCCTTCCATGACCCCTAGATAGAAGAGGAGAGGAAGACGGATTACTCACGCGCAGAAGAAGCCTTGCATGAGAGGAGTACGAAGTACACCCTGTCACCGAACCAGAAATGGACGTAGGCGCCTGTTTTTCCCCTCTTATATATCTTGGCAGGTATCCGCCTAAGCATAATGGGGATAGGACGCGTGGGAAGCTAGGAACCGCCTTGTCTAGGCTGTCGATCGTCGAGGGTTAGCCGAACCCACCCACGTCTAGAGGGATTTGGGGGAGGGTAGCCGTTGTAATACGTGGCAGTAAGGCACTCACGCGGACACCCCACTATCCTCCAAACATAAAATCATGCGTTTGTAATCCCGGAAAGAGGGGCGCCATTAGGAACCTTGGGGAAGCGGAGAAGCTTTCTTGGGAAAAGAAGAAAACACCAAAAGGGGAGGTTTCTCATAACTCTGGACGAGACAGATACGATCCAAAGAAGCTTCCCCGCCTATGGCAAGAACGGGTTCAATAGCACAAACCTAGGCGAATACAACTTCTTCATCCCGGTACCAGTCCGATCAGTCAGCCACACTTCCTTTGATCAGACTTGAAGGGGGGACTTGTGATGGGGTTGGAAAGCTTGTGCCAGGCACAGGGGATGAAGAAACCGGGGACTTGGCATAACCCTTTGTCTCAGACCCCGGGCCTCCCTTCGGGGGTCGTGCTCGGGGAGGTCAGGCCCTTACTCGGGAGGTAGAGCCCCAAGAGTATTGCAGGAGATAGTGCATGCGAAGACCCCCGAGCCCACCTCGGGAGGTGGAGTCCCCGCAATTACCGACCTCGGGAGCCCCGGGTGCCGCAGCTAAAGAAATAGTGATAATGACGCAAACTATTTCAAAGGATATCCCTTTATCACCGAAAGCGGCGAACACGACATGAATATCGAAAACGTGACCGCAATAAAGGAGGCACGACCAATCTACCGACGCGGATAAAAGGAAGTGCAACCCCTCCGGTAAGGGGGGCCGGGTTACAATCTCTCATCTTCTCACATTGTCTTTCTTTCGCACCCTTTGTCGGACACTCCACTAACTTGAGCGTCGAAGTGGACTCCGCCGAATCTCTGCCGGTGTGTCCCCTAACGCTTGTGTTACCTTTGCAGGATTTCCATGTCCTTCAGCGACATAATCATCTCCACGAGGGTTGATCCTCTGTGACGGGTCATCGCCGACGACTCCTTCCGGAACAGATGCGTATATTGTTTATGACTGATATTGCTTTGGTAGTGGAACTTTGCGAAAAAGGGATTACCGGCTAATAAAAATGGCTAGTAATTTTTTTTTGTTGGTAAAACATATTGCTGGTAAAAAAAATTTGGTCAGCACTTGGGCGTTAATCCAAAATTATTCATTTTGGTTGGTAATTATTTAAAAAATTACTGGTTAACAAAGGATAAATTTTCTTAAATTCCCCACTTCCAAATTAAATATTTATAAAAAATTACTGGTTAAATGGCGAGTAAATATTTATAACATTACAAGCTAAATATATATTTGGTCTGTAATCTTTTAAAATAAATGATCATTCAATATATATTTTTGACGGATAATTTTTAAAAACAATATATCATCCAATATATATTTGATCCTTATTTTCAATTGAGTTACCCATCAAAATAAATTTGGATGCTATTTGAAACAATATAATGAACCATTTATACAAATTTATCCATCATTTCTAAAAAATAATAATCTAAAACATGAATTTTACACAAAATATTAAATTATCCAAAAATCACAAAAGAAAATAAATATCAAATAACTAATAACAGTGTACTAAAGTGTACTAATAAAAGATATAAGCAGGTATCAATAAGTATTTAGGGGACGCTTGGTATATATTTGGTAATGAGAATGATAATAAGTTTGATTGAGGGGTTTATGAGTTTGATAATAACCTAGTAGGGGGTGGGTTATGAAATTAAGGGTATCATATCCTTATTTTGATTCCGATTCTCGTATACCAAGCATCATAAATGAGAATGAAATAGATTTCATTCCCATTCTCACCTTCTAAACCTGCTTACCAAGCGCCCCCTTAGATCATTTTCTAACTCTTACATCATCGTTAATACTTTAGTTGAGATATTTCATGATTTACCTTTGGTTTTAGGATAGATTAGTGGGGCTCTGGTGAATCATCTTTTATCACTATCAAACACATCAAAATTGGTCAATTTATTAGTGACTTTGAATTGAACCAAACCCAATTCTATTATGATCATACTGCATAAATAAAAAAAAAACATAAACTATGAAAATTTTTCATATTACACTTGATTATACATTCAACATGAAATCGAACAAAAAAAAAAGATATGAGGTCCATGAATATATATAAGCAACCTTTATCAAATTCCAAATAAATGTAGAAGCGACATGAAGGTAACTTGATTTATAAATAAACACATCTAATTATTTATGTATTGTATTGAAATGTGAAAGCTAGAAAATAAATGAAGAAGAAACATATATCTATGCAATCTAAGGGAAAATTTATTTATAAAAAAAAAGCAAAAGTAAGAAGAAGCAACCTTCATCAAATTCTCAACTATCAGCCTTTCATCAACTGAAAAAAAAAAAATGATTAACAAAATTTTTTTAGATAATCGATTTGACCATATAAAAATTTTTCATTAGCCGCCAGGATAAATCAGGAATCACTCATAATGGGCGGTCTAGAAGCCCAACGTCCAAGGGTTCACGTCCTATTTGGAGGAAAAAATCCTACAAATACGCGGTAATTAGAGAACAAACCGTGGATGCCTAAATTAGCGACTAGCCATCCTACCACTGCACCATAGCCCCAAATTAACTGCAATAAGTACTACTATGCAGAGGTTAAGAAAATCTGCACGACTCTATTATCAAAGATGTTGGATCAAATAGTAGATGAATCTGAGATGATTGAACAGCCTCATAAAAATTTTTCATAAAAATCACAATAAATCGGGACTCTATTACCAAAGAAAGCACTCTTAAAACGATGAAATAGATAAGTGAAACTAACTTAATTTATTTGCGAAACCTAACTTAAACTAGTAAAAATAAATAAATATTACCGACCAAATAACTAGTAATAAATTAAAAAATACTGGCCAAATCTAACTTCATCAAGTAAAAAATTAAATATTATTAGCCAAATCCAACTTTAATGTATAGAAAATTTAACTATACCTATTAAATAAATTTGGCTAGGATAAAAATTAAATATTACCGATTAGATATAACTTTGGCTAGTAAAAAAAATATACATTAATGCCCAACTTTAACTTTGGTAAAAAAAATTAAAAATTGCTTGTCAAAATAAATTTTAGTCAGTAATTGTATTTATTTATCGGTTAAAATTTATTTTTGCTAGAAATTTTAAATGTTTACCGTCTAAATTCAATTTGAAAGGAAAATTTCCCGTAGTAGAGTCACGTAAAGGAAATAATGTTAAATTCAATTTTTTATGGAAAATACTGAAAATGATAAATTTTAAATTTAATAAAGATAAAATATATGAAATTTAAGTTTTATAATATCAGATGTAATAATAAAATTATCTGATAGAAAAAATTAGTTATCTTTAACTAAAAGTTTTATGTATTAAATATTATTTTTGTATTTGGATAGTGTTAGCGTGTCAAGGGAAGCGCAAAAACAAAACAAAAGAAATTGTTTGCTACGATGGAAAGGGACAAGAAAGGTATTTAGGGAGTATTTGGGAGAGCTTCTTACCTGCTTTTTAGATCTGGCTACACATAATTACTTTTGAGTGTTTGGGAAGACTAGATTTTGATGCTTCTATCTGCTTCTGTTTTTTTATTTATGATATAATATTAAAAAATAATATTTATATCCTTAAATAATATAACATTTACCTGATTGCCACTTGCCGCTATATATATATTATATTTATATAAATTATATTATTTTTTATTTTTTATTAATTTTATATATTTTTTCAAATATTCAAATTATAAAAAAATTAATTTTAATACTATATTTAAAATATAATAATAATTATATCACTATTTAAAATATAATAATAATTTCGTGAACAAATTATTGATAGTATCGAAATTATATTTAAATAATTAAAAAATGATTAATTTATATAGTTTAAGGATATTATTGTCATTCAATTAAAAATTAAGCTTGGAAACAATTATTCTCCCAAACACTCAAACTTTATCTTGTATCAGCTTTTGACTTCTATTTTCAAACACTGCTTACTTTAGTTTCTTACTAACTTCAAGATAATCACTTTTCAAGAAGTAAAAGCTCTCCCAAACACTCCCTTAGACTACAGCTTCTTATGAAATTGCTCATTAAAAGAATGAAAACAGAGTCTATTTATAGGCTTTTACAAAAGACTGTTTCAACCCCTATCTCCTAATTAATAGGATTACAAAGCACGAAAATAAATCAGTAAGCTAAAGACTCGGACAAACCAAAAAACTCGGACAACTACTTGCTAAACTTCCAAAAGATAAAACTGTTAAATCTTATCACCCACCCTTAAACTAAATGTTTAAAAAAAACATTCGGTTTAAGAATTATCAAATGCACATACTCCAGTCAGCTCTCTTAGTTTTTGAAATGTAGATAACTTCAATGGCTTGGTCATAATATCAGCAACTTGGTCTTCACTTGTGCAGAAGTAAAAATTAATTACTCTATCCTTTGTCAAGTCCCTTAAAAAATGAAACCTCACATCTATGTGCTTGTGTCACGCCCCCAGAGGCTCGGGCTCGCTCAGAAATCGGACAGCACCTCTTCTGTACAGCGGACAATCTGAAACTTTTATACATACACACACCTCAACCATAACAATATAGCTCGGCCAGACTCGGCTGGCATTCACACATCCACAACCACGCAGTTAAATAAAATAACTGATAAATAATAACCATAATGAATAATTCTCCATATCTAAGCGCAGCAAACCGAAATCCAACGGAAATAAATAAATACATGTATAACGAAAAACCAAATGTTATCCGAAACTATAATTAAACCAGAAACAACACTAACACTATAAAACGACTACGAGTGTACGAAAACCAATAAAACTAATACTCAAACTGAGAGACTGGCAGTTGGATCCTCTCCTGGCGGCACGAGACATATCTATCAACTACTTGAAATAAAAAGAAGAACAAGGGGTGGTGAGTTCCGGGTGGAACTCTGCGGGTATAAGAGCAGATAAATGCATGGTATATGAAAGGGTAAAACAAGTATAAAGAAACAAAGGGTATACAGTCTCCGGAAATAAGAACATGAACAAAATGCATCTATACAAATAAAACATACCCGAAAATCATATAACAAGTAGGGGCAAAATCAGATATCCCCTTTAACACCTCCATAAACACCTAATACTGCTGAACATATCCAGATCATATAAAATGCAAATCATAACCATATATGCATGTCAATCAAATGCAACAATCATAGCTCAAACCAAATGCAACAAACATAAGCAAAATGCATAATGCAGAATATGCACATGATGTCATGACCTGCACTGTACACACACCAACCACCATTAGGTTGAGTGGACAAGATACAAGCGCCAAAACCTGGGGCTATGCAAATACACCACGACAACCGTGTCCCTGATATGAAAAGCCAAAATACCTGTGGCTTAAAATCCCAAAATACCTGTGGGAACTCCAAATACCTGGGGAGTATCAACTGTTTACACACAACTCCGACTAAGCGTGGCACAACAGGAAAATATACCCGACGACCCGTCTCAACCACCAAGGAGCCCGCGATCGTCGACCTGAATGCTATGATGCATGTCACTAATATCCACCTCCTCAATTAATTCCAAAACCATGCGAAACAACAAACATCAATAACACCAAAATAAGGAAACATACGAAAAGCACAATCAGCACCAAAGTAAATAAACATGCACTAATCTACTAGGTAGGATTTATCTAATGTCATCCAAACCCTAGATAGATCAAATGATTATTCAATAGTACACGCGGTACTCTTAGATCAGAAGTCAAGAGACGAGACTGTATAACTGAACAATTTGAAATTATCACTCAAAGGTCAAGCACGAATAAGTATCAAGCAGGAAAACAAGGCAAATAGATTTAAGATAAAGCAAACCTACTCAGGAAGTAAAACGACCATGCATTTAAAGTAAACGAAACTACAAGAATCAAGGGAGAAGTACCCGCCTTATATGTCGATCGTACCCAAGTGTCTTCACGTCCTGTGTCAAAGGCAAAGTTTAACTACTTATAAAATTAAATAAATTAGCAAAATTAGCTACTAAATATTATTAGGATCTAACCCTAATTCGCTTAAATCATAATTAACAACGAGCTCCCCCTAACCTATATATCAAGGCATGAAGAATCTAAGAGTCCATAAATCAATAGACAAACCTTATTGATTAATTAATCAACCTTTTCCTTTATTAATTAATCAACCCATCCAACAATCCACTTCTAATTAATGAGATCTAATCCAAGATTTATCTAAACCCAATTAATCAAATTGATTAAGCTACTAATCATACCGTTAATACATCTACCAAACATATTAACAAGCGGTCATAGTTTTTAAATCAAAAAGATTTAATCCTCGTTAATCATTTCAATTAATCAATTAATGGATTAACCCTATCTAATCCATATCCCATTAAGCTAGCTAATCCAATTACCAACCCATCTTAACAGTTCTATTCCATACCATAAATGATTTATCAAAAACTTCACCTGGGATGCGCCGATAAAGCTTCAACTATTCTGAGTCTAGCGAACACAGGGACAGCCGAAGGAAAATGCCGTCGAAACACTAAGCGCTCTGGTGATCCCTCTTCTTCCACTAAGAACTTCCACAAATCAGAGGCAACCGACACCTATCCCACGGCCGATCACAAGGAGGATGCGAAGAGAAGAAATCGGCAGTCGGCGCTATGGTGATCGGCACAGGGAGAAGACAAGGTTACGATCGCGCGCGTCGCGGCGAGGAGGCGGACGAGGTCGGCTGATGGCATGGTGGGTGTCGAAGATGAGAGGGGAAAAAGAGACAGCTCTGCAATGGCCGGCGGCGATGATGGGTCGGAGCTGGGGCGGCGAGCACAAGCTGGAGTGGCACATCGCGTGTCGCAAGGCGCCAATCGACTCAGGTGAGGGAGTGACCATCGATCGGCTGAGGTGGAGAAAAGGGCGGCGCCGGCTCAAGGGCGGGCTCAACTCCGGCGAACGACGATCGGAGACCGGCTTCGGCTTCGACTCCTGCTGACTCCGCGAGGAAGAGAGACACTCAGCTTCAGCTTGCTCGTGTGAGGGGGAGGGGAGTCGGCGCGAGGGAGAGAGGTCGGGAGAAGCTGGGGCACGGGCGTGAGGAGAAACACAAAGGAGAGAAGGGATATTTATATATAAATATAATTTAAAATTTTCCTTAAATAAATATATATATTCTAAAAATCAAATTTCCCTTAAATAATTCCAAAACCAACCCCAATTCTCCCTACTAATATTTCCAAAAAATCAAAAAAATTATTACAAAATTTTCTCAGTGATTATTTCCAAAATTTTAAACTCCTATTTATGATAATTTTATATAAATTTATATATATATATATATATAATTTTATTCTATACATTTATTTACTATTATTATTATTATAATATTTTTTTACCCGTATTTTGCAGCTTGCTTCTTCCCTGCATGACGGGATTTTTAGAGAGTTTAATAGCTAAGCTATTATCACAATAAATTTTAATAGCACCATCTCGCCTGAAATATAACTCTTCAAGTATTTTCTTTAGTCAAATTGCTTGAGAAGCACAAACTGTTGCAGCTACAAATTTTGCTTCTGTTGTGGATAAAGTCACAATTAGTTGCTTCTTTAAACACCATGAAATAGTTGCTGAACTCATCATGAAAACATATCTCGAGGTATTTTTCTATCATCGAGATCACCTGCATAATCATTGCCAGTAAAACAAATTAAATTTGATTTTTCATTTTCTTGTAGAATAAATCATATTCAATGGTTCCTTTCAAGTATCTAAAATTTCTCTTGGCGGCTTGAAGATGTATCTCCTTTGAACATTCCATGTATCTGCTGATAAGACTTACAGCATGCATAATATCAGGTCTTGAAGCTGTTAAATACATCAAGCTCCCAACAATTTGCTTATAAAGTGTGTTGCCAACCTTCCTTCCTTCAGGATTTCGAACAAGTTTTAATCCTGCTTCAGCAGGAGTGTTAACAGAGTTGCAATTTTTCATTTGAAACCTGTCCAGAATTTCTTGAGCATACTTCTTTTGGGAAATAAAGATTCCAGCTGCTGATTGAACTACTTCAATGCCCAAAAAATAATGCATCTTGCCAAGATCAGACATATCAAATTCAAACATCATAGATCCTTTAAATTTTGCCATCATGACACTATCATTTCCTGTAAAAATAAGATCATCCACATATAAGCAAACTATGAGCAGTTTTCTTCCATCTTCAATCTTTGTAAAATGTGTATGCTCATATGGACATTTTTTAACCCCTTCTCTGAAAAATATGCATCTATACGACTATACCAAGCACGTGGAGCTTGCTTCAGTCCATATAATACCTTTTTTAGTCTATAAACTTTATTTTCACATCCAGTTCTTATATAACCAGGTGGTTGATCAATAAATACCTTTTTTTGAAGATCACCATGTAGAAATGCTGATTTAACATCCAACTAGAAGATAGGCCAAGATTTTTGTGTTGCCAATGCTATCACCAATCTAATTGTGTCAAGTCTTGTAACTGGTGCAAAGACTTCTTTGTAATCGACACCAAATTCTTGCTTGTAGCCTTTTGCAACTAAGCGTGCTTTGTACTTGTCAATTTCACAATTTTCTTTCAATTTTGTCTTGTATATCCACTTGACCCCAATTGTTTTATGCCCTTTTGGAAGATCAGTTAACTCCCATGTATTGTTCCGTTCAATAGTCTTAATTTCTTCATCCATGGCCTTTCGCCATTTTGATTCCTTGACAGTTTCTTCAAAAACTGTAGGATCACAATCGAAAAATAGGGCAAAATATGTAAGTGGATCATTAGATTGACCAATTCCAGTTACCTCGTAGTCTGCCATCCAAGCAGGTCTTCTTCTAGTGTGTTGAGGTAGTTCTTTACTTTCTAATATTGTTGGAAAGTTTGGAATATCTACTTCATTTTCTGATGAAAGTTGTTGGTTATTTTCTGTTGTTGATTGCTGCTCTTCATCAATTCCATCAAAGCTAGTAGGTATTTGTTCTTCAGGAAAGTTGTTGTTCCATTGCTAAAATTTTCCTTCTTCAAAAATCACATCACGGCTGATAATAATTTTCTTAGTGATAGGATTATAAAGCTTATAAGCTTTGGAATGATCACTAACACCAAGAAATATACATTTTCTCCCTTGTCATCGAGCTTGATCCTCTTCTGATCTAGAATATGAGCATAAACAATACATCCAAAAATTCTAAAATAATCTACCTTTGGTTTTTGATTGCTCTATGTTTCTTCTGGTGTCATATTTTGAACTGCAAGTGTAGGACTTCTGTTTAATATATGGATACTCCAGTTGACTGCTTCAGGCCAAAAAGCTTTTGAAATACCATATTTTACCAAAAGACTTCGCACCATATTCAAAATAGTGCGATTTTTCCGCTCACAAACTCCATTATGTTGAGAAGTATAAGCTGCAGTTAGTTGCCTTTTGATTCCATGATTTTCACAAAAATTTGAAAATTCTTGTGAGATATATTCTCCACCATGATCTGTGTGTAGAACTTTGATTGGACTGCCTGTTTCTTTCTCAACTAGCGCTTTTTAGCTCTTAAAAGCTGCAAATGCTTCAGATTTTTCTTGCAAAAAATATACCCAAGTTTTTCGACTAAAATCATCAATGAAGGTGATTATATATCTCTTACCTCCATTAGAATATGGATTAATTGGGCCACACAAGTCGGAATGCACCAACTCCAAAGCTTTCTTTGCTCGCCATGATTTTCCTTTTGGAAAATAGTTTCTATGTTGTTTGCTAACAACACATTCTTCACAAACTTCAGAAGGAGCAGTAATTTGAGGAAGTCCAGTTACCATATGTTTCTGCTGCAATGTCTTCAATCCACCAAAGTTTACGTGGCCATAACGAAAATGTCATAGCCATGAAACATCATTCACTTTTGCGGAAAAACATGAATGAGTAATATTGTTCAAGTAGAGTGGGAACATGCGGTTTGCTGTCATATTAACTTGAGCAATTAAACCCATCTTTGTATCTTGAATTTGGCATACTCCCTCTTTAATAGAAATCTTATACTCTTTTTCTTGCAGCTGACCGATACTAAGGAGATTGGTCTTTAAATCTGGGACAAAAAGAACATTAGATATTCTATGAGAAGAATTTCTTTTGGTTTGGATAGTTACCCTTCCTTTTCCTATAACAGAAATGGTAGAGTTATCACCAAACTTGACTGTGTTGCGAAATGATTCATCCAGTTCAGAAAATGTCATCTTATCTCCACACATGTGATTGTTGCAACCGGTATCCAGATACCACATGTTTTACTAGGTTTCTTCATTTACATGGCACACCATTAGGAGAGAGATTTCTTCTTCCTTTTCAACAAAGTTAGATCTTTCTTCATCTTGCTTATTCAGATTAGTACGACATTGTGACTGATAATGGTCATATTTATGACATCTATAGCATTCAACATTAGACTTATCTGCTGATTTATGTCTATAAGTTGATGAATGATTACCTCCTCTTCCTCTTCCACGAAATTGATTTTCTTGGTGCTGATGACGTTGTTGTTGGCCATCACGATAATTGCTTCCTCTTGCTTTGAATTTTCCTCTTCCTTGCCTTCTATCTCCTCTTTGTGTTGACTGATTTTCTGTTGAAACTTTCAATGCTTGCTCCTCTTTGTCTTGTTGGTTGAGTTTTTGTTTATGAACTAGCAAAGAACTCTGCAACTCATCAATTGTAAGTTCATCAATATCTTTTGACTCTTCTATTGAACAGATAACAAAATTAAATTTTGGTATCATTGATCGAAGAATCTTCTCAACAATGGTGACGTCTTGCATTTTTTCACCATATATCCTCATCTTGTTGGCAATTTTCATGGTTCTTGCAAAAAAATCTGAAACAGATTCCCCAGACTTCATGCGTAAAGTCTCAAATTCTGTCCGAAGACCTTGAAGCTGCACCCGCTTAGCCTTGGCATTCCCTTGATACTTCTTCTTCATGCAATCCCAAATATCCTTGGATGTTTCTTTGCAAAGAATTGTCTCCAAGGTTGCTCGATCTATGGCTTGGAAAAAATAGTTCTTTGCCTTAAGATCCTTCAACTTCAATGCATCCAACTCCGCTTTTTGTGCATTCGTCAGCGTTTCTCCAGCTGCTGGCTCTGCTACTCCAGATTCAACAACCTGCCAATACTCCTTGGATCTCAAGAAGTTCTCCATTAACATGCTCTAATGGTCATAGTGACCATCAAAGCGAGGAATTGCCGGTTGAACAAAGTTGTCAATCATCGTGATAATAAACTGCTACTGTAGAAAGAATTCAAACTCAAATGTTTTTTTTCTCACAGAAACATTCACACAACTCAACCTTTTTCAACCTGGGCTCTGATACCAGTGTTAGCGTGTCAAGGGAAGCGCAAAAACAAAACAAAAGAAGTTGTTTGCTACGGTGGCAAGGGACAAGAAAGGTATTTGGACTACAGCTTCTTGTGAAATTGCTCATTAAAAGAATGAAAATAGAGCCTATTTATAGGCTTTTACAAAAGACTATTTCAACCCCTATCTCCTAGTTAATAGGATCACAAAGCACGAAAATAAATCAGTAAGCTAAAGACTCGGACAAACCAAAAAACTTGGACAACTACTTGCTAAACTTCCAAAAGATAAAACTTTTAAATCTTATCAGATAGAGGGTTAAGAGACATCGTATATAACGTGTTAACATATAGGGGAGTGTTAGGTGTTGTTGTAATAGTAAAATATCTCTAAAAGTTAAAAGAAATTTTACAACGAAAAATGATAGGGAGAGTGAAAATTGGAGAGTGAAAAGCATAGTGAATGACGTGACATTTGCTCGCAGTGATCTCCGACGGGTTCACCGTGCCCCCAAGGTATAGTTTGATTCGGGACGGCGGTCGAACGATGGTGTCCAAGCGATAAACGGACGTGTGCATGTAAAGCGTCATGTCATGTCACGTCATACCACATCATTCACTATGCTTTTCACTCTCCCTATCGTTGATCTTTTACAAAATGTTAGGTAGACCTGTCATGTTATATATAATTGAATGTTTGATTATAACTCAGGCACAAACGAAGAAGATGAGAATTGTAAAGATGATATTAAGGTGAATGTGTAAGCATATGAGATTAAACAAGATAAAAAATTGAAAGAAAAAAATTAGAGAGTGATCCTGTCGACAAGCGAAGACCGGTCCTCTCTCGGATGACTCGATCTGACCAAAACGACCCGGTCTGCTGTGACTCGGGGGTCGGGCTCGGATGGAAATCAGGTTCAAGTCACTCGGCTCGGACCAAAGGGGAGCTCACAAAGTGGTGGTGTGGTTGCAAAATGGCAGCAATTCCTCTCCTTGGAGCTTGGAGAGGGGTTTATATAGGGGAGGGGAAGCTCTCTACTATGTCAGAGCTGTCCTATCTCATTAAGGAATAATCAGTTGACAGACTGAACTTGTGGCATCTTTATTAACCCTGTGAGGCTGCCACAGCCGCCTGACACCCTATTTATTCCACCTCTTCTGCTCTTCATTAATGTTCGGCGGCTCCACCAGGTGATGATTATGTCAGAGGGTTGTTATATCACCATTGACAGAAACTGGTTATAATCATTCAGTCGGCGGGTTACAACTTGCAAGCAGGGTCGGTTGGGCTAGGGGTTTTGACCTCGGGTGGCCGACTCCGATCGGAGGACCTCGGGTGACTGACCCCGAGTGCCCGGACTTCGGATGACCAACCCCGAGTGGCGGACCTCGGGTTACCGACCCCCGGGTGCCCGGACTCGAATGACCGATCCCGAGTGGAGGACTTTGGGTGACTGATCCCGAGTGGCGGACCTCGGGTGACCGACCCCCGAGTGCTCGGACTCGGGTGACCGATCCCGAATGGAGGACCTCGGGTGACCGACCCCCGAGTGCCCGGACTCGGGTGACCGATCCCGAGTGGAGGACCTCGGGTGACTAACCCCCGAGTGGCGGACCTCGGGTGACTGACCCTCGAGTGCCCGGACTCGAGTGACCGATCCCGAATGGAGGACCTCGGGTGACTGACCCCGAGCGCTTGGACTCGGGTGACCGACCCCCGAGTGCCCGGACTCGGGTGACCGATCCCGAGTGGAGGACCTCGGGTGACTAACCCCCAAGCGCCTGGACTTGGCGACCGATCCCCAAGTCAGGCCCACGAGTCAACTTTGGTTGGGCTTAACCTCTCCTGGTTCGGAGCGAAAATCGAACCCGACCGGGCCTCCGACCCTTCTAAAAAATCATCCACCCGGATCAGAGAGGATTACATCTATTTAGAAAAAAACTCTTGGAGACCAAACATATACTTAGACTGTTAATAAATACTCTAGTTAAATAATATATAAATATGACAAATATGAATGTTAAAAGAAGAAGAGGAAAATCAAAGAAGACTTAGTTAGTAAATAAAATTTATTTAAATATAGATAATGATATATTAGAGATAAATATCAATGACATAAATTGTCTATCCCAACTAGTGGGATAAGATTTATTATTGTTGTTATTATATATATTTACTTTTCTTATTAATTTTTAATTTACAATTATCTTTTTATTATGTCAAATATAAATATAAATATTTTTAATGAATTTAATTTTTTTTAATTAAAAATACTTTATACAATCTAATAGGTCTAAATTTACTTTCTTTATTTTAATATTTAATTTCATTCATGATCTTAATTAAAACCATGCACGAAATCGACATCCTAACCGCAGTAACATGCGGAATTTGTTAGTCTCACACAGTAAACTCCATGAGTTTTTAGGAGGTGGTAAATTAAGAAGTTTCAATTTACTATTGCAGGGAATACTTAGCCGTGCCCCAAAAGAGAAATTAAATGCTAAATTATACCTTAATTAAAATTGTGGTTATTAACTTTGGACATTACATTAGTCATATCATCTTCAAACATCACATCAGTTTCATTCTAACAAAATATATAAAAACTCTAGCGAGAAATTTTCTCATAGAAAATTATATCTTTTCTATGTCGTAGAAACAGAACTCCATATGTTACTAGATTTTTTTAGTTGCAAATTAATGTGGTAAAGTTAATTAAGGTACCATTTCATTTTAAGGATAAATTTGAAAAAAATGCATGGAAGTAGTCAAAATAAAATCTATCTAATTATTCTGATAAGTATAAATTATTTTGTATAGTGAATTAATCATGATAAATTGAGCATTGTGATTGCAAACTATTTCGGCATCAAAAGATTTCTTTCTTTTTGGAATAGAATTTAAAATATAATAGAGATTTTTTCTCGAATTTGTTGGTAATTGAATTTCTTTTTGCCTCACTGAAAACTCTTTGCACGATCCATATATGGCGATCACAATCTTCAACTCGGAAGTAGGCCCGCCTCTTCCATCGCTTACGACTAGGAAATCCTCTAACTATGATCATTTGGCGAAGGTTTTCTCCTACCTCTCGGCGCGCCATGAATCTCTTCCGCCTCTAACTCGGCTTCCACGGGCTGACTCAGTTGGTAAGGCGTCTGACCGCTTGTTTCGGAGGTCTCAGGTTCGAGAGCCGTCAGTCGCACACGGGATACAAACCTGGTTTGCTAGCTTAAATCCTCTCGGCCCCAGGCGTCTTACCCGACTAGCAAACCGTGATTTGCCTCCCTCTGGACACCTGTGGGGCAGGGACCAGGAGATCGCTAAGATGACGGTTCCACCTTTTTGTTCTTCCGCCTCTAGCTCGTCTCCAAGTCCTTGAAGAACATGATCGCCTCCAATCCCCTCTTCCACCTCATGCAATCCTACCATAGCGCGCCACCGCCATCTTAGTCGTCAACACTTATTTTCACCTACAGTTCTTCCTCCTTGATCTAGACGTCGACCTCCCCCGGGGCTCCTTCAAATCTTCTATTTTCTCACCTTTAGTCGTTATCAGATATTGATATGAATAACGTCACAAGATTGACATGCTCATTTTTTTAGCACCTCCATTACCAATTTTTTTATCATATGATAATCGACTATGTACTAAGAAGTAGGCTTTCCCAGATGACTTTCCAACTTTCTATTAAATCCAAAAAATCATCAGTCAACTCCGACAGTCGACCAGAAACCTTTTTGTTCACATAAAAAAAGGCTTCAGTTACGTCACTATAATAGTTGACTTCCCATGTCAAATGACAAATTTATTATTTATTCTCTTGTCACCGCATATTCAAATCATGATGCGGTTATCATCAATCAACTATACATGGATAGCAGTCGACTGTGTGCTAAACTACAACTCTCACCTACATTCGTAGTATGGATCAGTCAACTACATCATGTTCCTCTCAGTTGACTGATCCCCATACAATGAATCTGAAATCATGTTGCACTCTCCATGTGTAGCAATTGACTACAAGTTGATTATTCTGAGACATCGTGACTCAACCAATCTATTGGTTCAGCTAGTCTAGCTTCAAGTCTATCCTATCACAGAGTTACCATCTCTCAAAGCTTTCAGTTTCAATAGTGTTACCTCGTGTTAGTTGGCCGCTATGCCTTTTGAATTTCTATGCCTAACCTCACCTCATCTTCGAGTTTTCATCTGTCTAGCATCTGTCTAGCATCCGACATATATCTTTCTAATCGCTTGAATTCTCTTATGTATTCATTATCATAACTCTAACTTCTGCTTGTATTCATCTTGTAAAGACAATGTAAGGGCTTTCTTCACCTCAAAAAAAAGTTTGAGAAGGAGAAAGAGGTAGTGGGCTTTCCTGAATGACTTGTTGAAGAGTCATAGAGTAGAGAGTAGGAACAAGAGCATTGCAACACATTACATCGAAGGCGTTGATCTGGGATGAAGTGTGGGCCCCATCGAAGATGAGTCGGCCTATAGCTGACGTGGAGTCAAGGCCATATAAAATTGTCAAAAGATTACTATTCGGCTAACCCCGAGTTACTGATCGAATAACCCTCTTTTTTTTAACAAGAGCTAGGCATAAACCTTGGATAGGTTCTTTAGTTTCCAGCCAACTCAAGAAGTCATTTGGTTTCTTCTCCTTGCAGTGGACTGGCATCCTTACGGTTAGAAACCTAAGGAGGGGCTCTTTAGGTTCTGATTGATTCGGAATGAAGGTCATCTGGATGTACCATTCAGCTAGGTACTTAAAGGATGCCCCACACGGAGGTCTAATTGGACACTCTGATCGGACCGACCGGTCAGACAACTGTTGACAGGTCTCACAGCAAGTCAGTTCGTCTAATTGAGTGTCAACAGGCTTTTGTGGCCCTTTAGCCCAACAAAGCTCCACTTGGGCTCGTCCCATCTTAAAGCATGGACATGCAAGTCAAAGCACGTGGGCAGTATCTTGTATAACAGATGCTCCATAAATGCCCCATAATAATAAAGTACAGTGAGAATGGAGGTTGGAGAGATGTTATAAAAAGGGATCCTCACGGAGAGCTCGCTTACGATCCATCTTTTTCCTCACCTCTTAGAGTCTTCCCGCGGCCATCTTTCACACCTCATCATCAATATGCCGGTTTCTTTGCCCTTAGACAGGATCAAATTTGGCACCGTCTGTGGGAAGACTTCACCTGATCTGAGGCATGAAAATAGTTGATTCAAAGAAGATGATTGTTGTTACCTAATCACAAAAAGACTTCGAGCTACTGGTCGTGGCGAAAGCTCAAAAATTGGCACTGCAACAACATCCAAGTGGTGATCTGACAACAAGCCTCCCAACCGCATCTACAACATCCCCAATTGTAGCAGAGATGACAAACCGATTGGGATACGCCACACATTTTTCGAAAGCACTCCTCTAAGGGGACGGTGGAGAAGAGGCCAAATCTGATCGGATGGAGATATCTTCATCCATCCATACACTCCCACTTGATCCACAAAAAGGAAAAGCACCGGCCGACTGATGATTGACTGACTGGCTAGGTGTGCCCTTTTCTACGGAGATATTAGAAGACCTCTTGCCATGTCACTTCTGAATCTTTTCAATTGGAGAATATGGGGGTGCCACTGATCCAGAGGAGCATTTGATGAAATTTGAGAATGCCGCTTTGCTGCATCAATACATCAAGAGAGTCAAATGCTGAGTATTCTTGACCACCCTGTCCATCTCGCCACAGTGATGGTTCAATCGGCTCCCCAACGGCTATATATTCAACTTCAAGGAGTTCAAGAAAATATTTCTACAACATTTTGCTAGTAACAAAAGGTATCACAAAATCAGCATGAACTTATTCGCGTTGAAGCAAGGCCCAAAGGAATACCTTGGGGCATATATTAAGAGGTTCAACCAGACGGCGATGGACATTCCCTTGGCCACACCGGAAGTGTTGGTAAGTGCTTTTTCGTAGGGACTCTTGAACAGGGACTTCTTCTGATCCATGGTGAGGTAGCCACCAAAAGATATTGATGGCCTTCTAAGAAGGGCGACTAAATATATTAATATAGAAGAGGCACAAACCGCCCGACGGAAGGAAGCTAATTCAACCCTATCTCTCCAGGCCAGCTAGAAGGCAGTACCTCAAATCGAGGCCAACAGAGGGCTTTGGTCGACCAAAACCATGCTAGACTGTGAACCTCGACAAATACAACAAGTGTAAGTCGATCAGGGTTGCCCTCCGGCTATCACCGATGGACTCCCTTTTGCACCTACCATTGAAGTAATAGCCACGACACGGGAGACTGCTGGCAGTACACCAGAGGACAAGCTCAACCAACTCAGAGAGGGTTTCAACGGCGGACACCTCAAAGAAATCGCGCGAGGAATTAAAGGGCATAGTCGGTCATATAGCAAGTAAAAGGTCTGACTGCAGCAACCCCTGCTATTGCTGATCAACTTGTCCTTGAACCTGACCAGCTCCAATCCCCCTATGCGGCCATCAACGAAAAGAAGGAGAACATCGGAAATGCTGAGCAAGGAAATGTAGGCATCATCTCGGGAGGTCCTACCTACGAAAACACCAATAGAGCAAGGACGTCCCAAGTGCACAGGTTGGAGATGTTGGGACTGGGTGCATGTTGACATGGATGCGGGTTCGTAATTTTAAAATTAATTACGTGCAGCGGAAGGTTTAGCATAAATAATTTCTCAAATTATTTAACCACAAATCTAAGCATGCAACCTTATCTTGTGTAGACATGATCATATATTTAAAATTTTGCAGAAACGTAAACTAATTTACTTGTTACCTCGCGTAACTTGAAGGAAGGGACGAGATCCAACCGTAAGCGTCCCTCGGAAACTCCGCCTCTATTCGCGTCCATGCCGAGTATCTTCGGGATGACTTCGCAAAGCCACGAGTTTCGTGTTCTCGAGAACTACTAGATTCTCCGAGAGCGCAACAAGAAAAACCAAGAGATAAGTAATCACATCGGAAAAACTCACCACCAAGGTTGGCCGGAATCACAATTCCGGCGAGAAGGAGGAAGATGACTTGCGCCCAATCCCAAGGTGATGATGGCCGGAGAGGAAGATCGTCCCAATGGAAGAACTTCGCCGCCTCGGTGCTTCTCCTTGTGCTTACGGCAAGAAGAAGGGAGGAGAGGCTTGTGGCCGGCCAAGAGGAAGAAGGGAGGAGAGGGAGAGAGCCCAAGCAAGAATACTTCGATTGATTTCCAAGTTTTGCCTTGGGTCCTTTATATAGTGGTCTCTCAACCGCCAAGTCTCTTTTTTCTTATGGAATAAATTTTCATAAGAAATTTATCATATAAATTTTCTATGACTTGTTCCATCATGCCAAGTTTTATCATATTTTAATTTATGATAAAAATCAACCAAGTCTCTTTTTTATTATGGAAAGAAATTTCTTATCATGGTAAATCAATCCATGATTGATTTTATAAAATAAAATAAACCAATCCATGGTTCATTTTAATTTCCATGAAAAATAAATTTCTTTATATAAATTTTTTTATCACGGTAAATCAATCCATGATTGATTTTATAAAATAAAATAAACCAATCCATGGTTCATTTTAATTTCCATGAAAAATAAAGCAAACCTTGGTTTAAAAATTTATATCATCCATAATTTTATAAAACAAACCACACTTGGTTTATTTTATAAATTGAACCGAAACTTGGTTCTCTCCCTTTGTTGTAGCCGGCCAAGCAAAGAGGGTGGGGACCCTCTTTGGCCGGCCTATCCAAGCCACGCCCCAATGAATTAAACTCATTTAATTCATCTATTAAGTCTTAAAAAGACTTAGTCATTTTACGCTTCCGATGCGACTCTGAAAAATTCAGATTCGACTTATCGTTTGGCTCAACCAAACCTAATCTCTCTTGATTGGAAAATCCAATTTTCAACTCGTTTTAAATCCCTCAGATTACTCGTAGTGCGTGTGACTAAATAGGCTTTCGATTTATGTTGGCCGTCTATAATTAATCAATTATACAACGATCATGAGTGGTACCTAGTAGTACATCATGATCCCCAATTAATCGAAAGATCAACGGTTGATCTCAGAAATGATTCTGAAACCCTTCAGCAGCTATAATGAATCATGCCCCATTCCCTTCACCATCTTATACCCTCTTGGTTCAGGACATGGTCTATGTGTGTCGGTCCCCACTAGGCTGACTACGTCACACCTAGCTCAAGTAACATTTCCTCGTCCTATGGATTCTAATTACTCTCATGTATTTAAGAGATTCATACTCTGAACATGTCATGCTCTGGCCAGAGGCTTCGAGTAACAATCCGACGATAGGTCTCGGGTATACATCTCCTCGCAAGGAGTGGTGAATCCTTTGTAGGCTGTTCAAACATCTTCGGGCACTTTGGCTTATACCCAATCATCCTGGGTCCACACCTCCTTGGAGATGCTTGCTTAAGATGTCAAAGTATAAGTCTTCATGACCAAGATGACTTGAACACCGCAAGTCAAAGGAACATCGCACTTAAGCTGCAGTAAGAACTTCACTGACATATCTATATGTAGACTACTATATGAAGTTTTACAGCCAGCCACTCCAATGAACTAGTTCCCTTAACTAGCATTCATGTTTATCTCCGGACATCCCAATGTCACCAGCCAGTGAGAATCAGCTGATTAGAGAATAACTCATGCTAGTCTCAACAGAATTGATAGTGTCTGTATTTATCAATTCATCGACTAGGGACAATTTCAATACTTCACAATTGCACATGTAGAGATAATCACTAGTTGTGAATTCATCACAAATTCTCTCATGCTGTGAATTGTATTGCGGGCATTCAGTAAATGAGTTTAAGATCTCAATCAAATACATAAACATATATACTCAAATAGTGAATATTCATTTATTAAAATAAATGATTACAATCATAAGACGATTGCCTTAGGACACTTTTCTCATATCACTAACAAACTCCCACTTGGCCTAATGCCAATCGCTACGGTATCCAATACCACAGGCTCTAACATGACCCTCAAACTTGCTTTGAGGCAAGGCCTTAGTTAAAGGATCCGCTAAATTCCTTCAGTGGGAATTTTCTCAATTTGTACATCATTCCTACTTATAATCTCGCTGATCAGATGATAGCGGCGAAGCACATGTTTGGATCGCTGATGAGACCATGGTACCTTCGTTTGTGCAAAAGCTCCATTGTTGTTGCAATAAACCGGTATTGCTTCATCAATGGTTGGAACCAAACTTCTTGATCCAGACTGCTTCCTTTGCTGCTTCTGAAGCTGCAATATATTCCGCTTCCGTGGTAGAATCCGCTACGGTGTCTTGCTTGGAACTCTTCCAACTTATTGTGCCTCCATTCAAAATAAATACGTATTCGGACTGAGATTTGGAGTCATCCTTATCTGTCTGGAAACTGGCATCTGTTGGAGCAATCGACCCTAAGATGGTCCGGTGTGACCATGGGTTTTGATGTTTGGGCAAATGGTTTAAGTTAGGATTACCCTTGTATTCTTATATGCGTATGTTGAGTGTGCAGGTTGTACAGGTTACGCATATGGACCTGATTGGACGGCCTCGGTATGGTGAAGGATGGTATGGAGGCAAGCTGGAGGCTTGCGTGTGCATCCGAGGGACCTTGGAGAGCAGGGACGATGAGCTGATGGGCGCAGACTTCGAGGCATGCGTGAAGGATGGCATGGAGGCAAGCTGGAGGCTTACGTGCATCCGAGGGACGGGAGCCGATGATGAAGAGGGCGCGATAGCAACAGTCGAGGCTGTGGAGGAGGAGTCAGTCGAGTCGTGAGGGTCGAGTGTTGTGTGAATGTACTCGGGAAGGGATTCAGCTAGGGACCAGTCGACTGCCCTGGGGCAGTCGACTGGTAGGTTGCTGGTGAGCTGGCAAATTCGAACGTTGGGGGTGTCAACGGTCAAATTTGGCTGGCACCAGTCGACTACCCTGGGGGCAGTCGACTGGTAGCGAGAAATCAGCCTCGAGTCCTATTTAAAGAGGACTTCGTGATGGCTGATTTTCTTGACGAGTTTGGTCTTGGTTAAGGGCCAAACAGTAGTCTTTGTGCTCAGAGATTCTCAAGGTATTGTGGTGAGGTTTCTACACCCACAAGGAGCGATGAGAGCTAGCTAGAGGTTATCCGGGGAGTGATCCACCGATAGATTCTTGGATTAGTCACCCGGCCGGGGTGGATACCAAGTAAAATCGGTTTGTTAGCGTTGTTTGTGTTTATTATTATTGTTTCCGCTGTGCAACTAACAACGTAGGTACAATAACAACCGAAGAAACGCTATTCACCCCCCTCTAGCGTAACAGAACGATCCTTACAATTGGTATCAGAGCAAGGTTGCTCTTGATCGGACTAGCCGCCGAGAGAGTACACGCTAGAGGAGAAGAACGATGGAAGACAAACTTGGGGACAGCATCTACACTCCACCGGCCTACGACCATGAAGATTTCGGATATTGGAAGTCACGAATGGAGACGTGGTTGGCGATATTGGAGTCAAGAACAACAAGATCTTTCTAGAGCAAATGAAAAGTTAATTAGTGTTCTAAGCAATGTTTTGCCTAATAATATTTTGAGTTGTGTAGGAAAATACGAAAATGCGCACGACCTATGAAAAAAGATAAAGGAATATCATGAAAATCCTACACAAATTCAAAAGCCCGAAGAAGTAAGTTCAAGTGGAGAAAAGGAAAAACAAAAAAAATCATCTACATCATCAAGCGAAATGGAAGAAGTGTCAACTTCTTCAAATGAGGGGGAGGAAAGACCCTCATCTACACATGATCAAGAGGAAGCTTCCACATCATCCGAGGTTGAAGAAGAAGAAGTCAACCTAGTCTCCACCTCCACCTCCACCTCCACCTCCACCAAAGCCAAGAGAAAGGACCGCATTACATGCTTTGGGTGTAATGAAAAGGGGCACTACAAGGACAAGTGCCCGAAAGGTAAAAAGGAGGTAAAATCTACACTTATTTCAAGTTCTTTAAACTCTAACATAAAGTGTAGGATTGGAGAAACCCAAGAGAAGAAGAGGAGGATTCGATGCTTAACGTGTGGTGAGCTAGGGCACTACCACACCAAGTGCCCAAGGAAGAAAGAGCTAAAAAAAATGGAGCACCTAAGGAGATGGGGAAAAGAAGAAAGAAAGAAGAGAAGAAGCCCACATCAAGAATGGACTACAAGGGTAAGGGAGGTAATTCCTAACCCTAGATTAAATTGTCATTCATATTTAAGTTCCTCCATCAATACTAAGAATCATGCCAATTACCCATCTATGAATATTAGAAATAATGCAAATCATTCATCCATGCATGCTAGATTTTATGAAAATTATCTTTTTGTGCATGACCATGGTTTTAAATATCATGATAGGAATAAGGATAATAAGGTAGATACATATCTTAAGAAAAGCATGCATCATGGTAAATCTAAGACCTGTGTATCCAAGGCTAAAGGCATTAACCCCAAGGAAGGGAAACAAATGCCTAAGAAAATGGGTAGCTCTAGGAATGCCCAAAGTGGGCATATGGACTACAAGGTTAAAGGTCTAGAGAGGGAAAATCAAGCCTTGAGGGCAAGGCTTGATACATTAGAAAAAACCCTAGAAAGATTCACGGTTGGATCTAAGGGCTTAGATATGGTGTTGGGTAGTATAAAACCCAACTATGATAGGTCGGGATTGGGGTACCGATCTATGACCTCCAAGGGCAATGGAAAGAAGTATGCTGGGAAAGCATACAATCTTAGTAAGGAGGGAAGGTCCAAGGATAGCAACGGGATGTCATCCAAAGGTAGAAAGGGTGACTTAACCAAGGACAAGGTGCCAAAAAGGGTTGGAAGACTTGGGTAAGTCTTAATCCTAGATTTTGGCACATCAAAAGGAGAATTTAGGGAGAAAAGGTGAAAAATGAGCTATAATTCACAAAATTGAGGTTTAATGGTGGAATACCATGTATTTCAGTGGTAGGAATGAATTACGATCACTCATAAGAGAATGCATTGAAGAGAAGCCTAGATTAGAACTTTCTGGAGGAGTTAAAGTGATAAACTTTAGAAAGGAGTTGGATTTCGTGCCAATCTTGGGATCCGGAGTACATTTATTTGGAAACGTATTTTTCCCAAGTAGATATTGGCTTCACAAGTCTCCTCACAAAATTTCAGAATTTTTGGAGGTTTATAGAATTTTTAAGGCATTTTTGAATTTCGGCCTGAAAACCTGAAAATCAGGTATCAGTCGACTGCCCTGGGGGCAATCGACTGGTCCGAGCCAAAATGCACACTGTATATTTTTGCAGTCAACTCCCATTTGGGCAGTCGACTGGTACATGAGAGTAGACATAAAAAGGGGGAGTTTCGACAATGAGAAGTTACAAGATTGTTATGGGATATGATATAGGGTTAAAACTCTTGGTTATGACTTCATAGTCCTTAAATGAAGTGTTATCCCATGATTTGATAAGAATTTATTGGATTTTATGGAAATCAAGAAGGATTGATAAGGTTCCTTAGGTATCTAAGATTTAGAGGTTAAACAGGGAACATATTTCCATGAATTAGAAACGAATTTAGAAGTTGATACTTAATGCAAAATCCTTAAGAAACTTAGATGTGTACCAAAAGTCAAGCACACTTGATATTTCCATGATATCATATTTTTTAGGATAGGGTATATCCTAGCAAGTGTGCTTGCAAACTTTAGAATTTTTAGACATTTGTTGAGTTCTTTTTGGCACTTAGGGAAAGATTACCTCGAGCAATGCTATAAGAGTGTCAAAGGGGGAAGAACTCGGGTGTTGGGTTGTGTATGACTCAACGTGGTGTCTAGGAGGTTAAGTTGGGTAGAACTTGACCTGGGAAAAATAAAAATTGGGAGAAGGCATGGGTAAAGGGGGAGGTTGCCTCCAAGTTGCCTTGATTTTCATTTTGAAATTTTTGGATTTTGTGTCAAACAAGGGAATGGTGATAGATACATGGGTAGATGTATTTTTCCCAAGTAGGTATAGGTTCCACAAAGTTGTCCACGAAGTTTGAAAGTTTTTGAAAATTTGTGGAATTTCTGGCGCGTTTCTGAAATTCGGCCAGAAAATCAGATTTTAGGCGTATCAGTCGACTGACACTGTTGCCAGTCGACTGCCAGAGGCTGATTTATGTATCAGCAGCTGGTTTGGAGTCCAAATAACAAGGAACCAGTGTATGGGGGCCTAGTACACTGTGTTTAGGGTCATTGGGGATGTTAAGAACCAATAATTGGGATATTATTGGGTTCTTTTTGATGTGTGGCAAAGGGGGAGAAATATTGGGTTTAAGTGGGAAACCAATACCTTTGCTAGAAAGAAACCCTAGGTTTAGGGAGAGCTGAGTTTGAGGGGAGCATGGTTGCTCCCTTCTTGGCATAAGGGGAACCTTGGAGAGGTTTTTAAAAAGTCTTTGTAAGTCCAGTGTATGGGGGAGCTTGGGAGAAGCTTTAAAAAGCCCGGTTTGGTAGAAAATCCTAGCTTGGAGGGTTAGGTGGTAAAAGTCCTAGCTCGGAGAGCTAGGTGTTGGAAACTCCTAACATGGAGGGTTAGGTGGTGAAAATCCTAGCTTGAAGGGCTAGGTGTGGGATGCCTTTGGATAGGATCCATACATGCATTGCATATGCATTCATTTTAACATGGTTTTTGCTATTGACTACTATCTTATTTTTCCTAACTTAAACGTATTGCCAAACATCAAAAAGGGAGAGATTGTTGGAGCAATCGACCCTAAGATGGTCCGGTGTGACCATGGGTTTTGATGTTTGGGCAAAGAGTTTAAGTTAGGATTACCCTTGTATTCTTATATGCGTATGTTGAGTGTGCAGGTTGTACAGGTTACGCATATGGACCTGACTGGACGGTCTCGATACGGTGAAGGATGGCATGGAGGCAAGCTGGAGGCTTGCGCGTGCATCCGAGGGACGTTGGAGAGCAGGGACGATGAGCTGATGGGCGTGGACTTCGAGGCATGCGTGAAGGATGACATGGAGACAAGCTGGAGGCTTGCGTGCATCCGAGAGACGGGAGCCGAAGATGAAGAGGGTACGATAGCAACAGTCGAGGCTGTGGAGGAGGAGTCAGTCGAGTCGTGAGGGTCGAGTGCTGTGTGAATGTACTCGGGAAGGGATTCAGCTAGGGACTAGTCTACTGCCCTGGGGGCAGTCGACTGGTAGGTGGCTGGTGAGCTAGCAAATTCGAACGTTGGGGGTGTCAACGGTCGAATTTGGCTGGCACCAGTCGACTGCCCTGGGGGCAGTCGACTGGTAGCGAGAAATCAGCCCCGAGTCCTATTTAAAAAGGACTTCGTGGTGGCTGAGTTTCTTGACGAGTTTGGTCTTGGTTAAGGGCCAAACAGTAGTCTTTGTGCTCAGAGGTTCTCAAGGTATTGTGGTGAGGTTTCTCCACCCACAAGGAGCGACGAGAGCTAGCCGGAGATTATCCGGGGAGTGATCTACCGACGGATTCTTGGATTAGTTACTCGGCCGGGGTGGATACCAAGTAAAATCGATTTGTTAGCGTTGTTTGTGTTTATTATTATTGTTTTCGCTGTGCAACTAACAACGTAGGTACAAGAACAACCGAAGAAACGCTATTCACCCCCCTCTAGTGTGACAGAACGATCCAGACTGAGATTTGGAGTCATTCTTATCTGTCTGGAAACTGGCATCTGTATACCCACGTATTACCATATCACCTTCTCCATATATTAGGAACACATCCTTATTTCTTCTCAAGTACTTAAGGATTGTCTTGACAGCCGCCCAATGATCCATTCCTGGATCAGACTGGTATCTGCTAGTAACGCTCAGAGCATACGATACATCGGGCCTAGTACATAACATAGCATACATGATAGATCCTATCGCGGATGCATAAGGAATCTTATTCATGCAAATCCTCTCGTCTTCTATGCGCGGACACATAGACTTCGAAAGGTTGATCCCATACCTGATGGGAAGGTAACCTTTCTTGGATTCCGACATGCTAAACCTTTTTAGCACTCGGTCTATATATGTAGACTGCGAAAGACCAAGCAATCGTTTTGATCTATCTCTATAGATTCTAATCCCAAGGATATGGTTGCTTCTCCCAGGTCTTTCATGGAGAAAGTTTTGGGCAACCAAATTTTAACTGACTGTAAGACTAATATATCGTTTCCTATAAGTAATATGTCATTGACATATAACACTAGGAATACGACTCCGCTCCCACTAACCTTCTTATACACACAAGGTTCGTCAGGATTTTGTGAGAAATCAAACTCTTTGATTGTCTCATCAAAACGGATGTTCCAACTCCTGGATGCTTACTTTAATCCATATATGGATCGTCGAAGCTTGCATACTTTGGTTTTATTAACCGATGCGAAACATTCAGGTTGTATCATGTATACATCCTCAAGCAGGTTTCTATTAAGGAAAGCTGTTTTCACATCCATTTGCCATATCTCATAATCATAATGAGCTGCTATGGCCAGGAGCATCCGAATGGATTTAAGCATAGCTACTAGCGAATAGGTTTCGTCATAATCAATTCCTTATTTCTGACGATATCCTTTTGCCACTAATCTAGCCTTAAAGGTAACAATATTAAATTCCATGTCGGTTTTCTTCTTGAAAACCCACTTGCACATTATGGGCTTAATCCCTTCAGGTGGGTTAACCAAGCCCCATACTTGATTTTTATACATGGTATCCATTTCCGACTTCATGGCTTCAAGCCATTTATCCCTTTCTGAATTTTTCAGAACATCTTCATAACTGATAGGTTCGTTATTGTTAATGAGTAACACGTCGTTCGATTCACTTATGAGAAATCCGTATCTCTTCGGAATATTGTGTGTCCTATCAGACCTACGAAGAAGTGGTGTTGTTTTAGGTTCAACTGATAGCTCATCATTATGAGTTATCGGTTGTGGGTCTAAACTAGGTGTCTCTGTAATGTCTATTGGAGTTTCTTGAACTTCTTCAAGTTCAATGCTACTCCCACTGTTTTCTTGTAAAAGAAATTCTTTTTCTAGAAATACAGCATGCCTTGAAACAAACACCTTTTGTTCAAAGGGATGATAGAATTGGTAACCTTTCGTTTCCATAGGGTATCCAATAAATAGACATTTATCTGACTTAGCATCCAATTTGTCTGATATAGTCCGCTTTACATAAGCAGGACAACCCCATATCTTTAGGTGAGATAAATGAGGTTTCTTACTATTCCACGTCTCATATGGAGTAGTAGAGGCTACCTTGGTCGGGACTCTGTTTAGTAAGTAAACAGCTGTCTTAAGCGCATAGCCACAAAAGGATTTTGGAAGAGTTGCATTGTTCATCATAGATCTAACCATGTCCATCAAGGTTCGGTTACGCCTCTCAGATACACCATTATACTGTGGTGTATATGGCGGAGTCCATTGAGACAATATCCCATTGTCCCTAAGATAATCTTGAAACTCTTGACTTAAGTATTCACCACCCCGATCGGATTGAAGTATCTTAATACTTTTGCCAAACTGTTTCTCTACTTCACTTTTGAACTCTTTGAATTTCTCAAAAGCTTCAGATTTGTGTTTCATTAAGAACACATACCCGAATCATGAGTGATCATCGATAAAGGTAATGAAGTAGCTATAGCCTCCTTGTGCAAGAGTTGACATTGGTCCACATACATCAGTATGTATTAGACCAAGCAATTCTCCCACTGGTTTACCTTTTCCGGAAAAGGGTAATTTGGTCATCTTGCCTTTTAAGCATGATTCGCATGTATCAAATGAACCGGGTTCAAATGATTCCAGAATTCCACATTGGTATAATTTGGTCATGTGTTTCTTACTTACATGGCCAAGACGACAATGCCACGTATAGGAGTCTATTTGATTATCTATTCGAGCACGTTTATTGCTAACTTCGATATTGAAAACGTCACCGAATAAATCTAACGTGTAGATACCATTGTATAAAGTTCCGGTCCCATAAAGAACACCATTTAAAGTTATGTAACAGCAATTGTTACTAAAAGTTAAATGATAACCCTTTTCATTCAAGCATGAAATAGATACAATGTTCTTTATTAACGAAGGAACAAAATAACAATTATCCAATTCTAAGACAAGTCCAGTAGGGAGCTTTAGCAAATATGTTCCGATGGTAACAGCAGCAATCTTTTGCTCCATTTCCAACTTGCAAATTCACTTCTCCCTTGACGAGTCTTCTTCTATTCCTTAGCCCCTATATGTCATTACATATATGTGAGCTACACCCAGTATCAAGTACCCAGGTGTACGAGGAAATAGAGTGACATTCAATAACGAAGATACCTGAAGAGGATGAGGCATCGGATGCCTTCTTCTTCAAGGACTCAAGATAAACCTTGCAGTTTCTTCGCCAGTGGCCCTCCTTGCCGCAGTGATGGCAAGTGCCTTTTGGTGCATTTTCAATCTTTTTGGCCTTTTCCTTCCTTCCCTTATTTTGTTCTTTGGGCTTCCTCTTAGAACCTTTCTTTGTGGAACCAACTAACAGTACCGTCTTCTGATCCTGCTTTACAGAAGGCTCTACAGTCTTCAGCAAGTTAAGCAACTCAGGAATGGTAGGGAAGTTGTTCTTCAAGGACATAAGTAAGCTTTTCTGCCTTGAGGACTATCCTCAGGTTTCGAAACCAGTCCATGAAGTTCGGCCCAGTCAGCTTATTGGTGTCCAAAATGGAACGCAAATTCAGAGAAGACATGATCAGGTGATTATCCTAGAAATACAAATTGAGGATATGTGATGAGAATGATAAAGAATGCATCAATATACATTAATTAAATCCTATTTATTTTTCGAATTGAATAACCCTTTTTATCAATTCGGGAGATCGTAGGAATATCTCCAAATAGGATGATATCCAACCATAGATAAGAACAACCATGGCTGTAGTCCATCAAGTTATTCTTAGCTATGAAGGTAGGTAATTATACCGATTACACATATATAACTATCACATTATGCTATCAACTAATTGAATGTTTGCATAAATCATTGGGTTGTTAACTCATTAACAAGTATGCAACAATATACATAGCACCCAACTGCACCTCTCTTTACATCGACCTTGGCTGTGGCACAACAAATTAATGCTCCAAGCTTAAGGCTGACCTATTAATCAAGAAATAGTTTTAATATGGTTGGAGCTCATTCAACCGTCTAGTCAGGCTTGGATGTGTCCAACAACCAAAAACTAAGGATTGACCTCTGACTCCAACTATATTAATCATAAACTAATTCCATAGTTTGAACATGTTGAGGTTCAAGTCGGGCATCGATGTGTCCATCAACCCAAACGAGAAACAAAACTCCGATTTTAACCATATTAATAGAAGGTGTTGACCATAATATTTTGTAAGAGGTTTTGGGTCTCATCCCTTTCCTTTTAAGCACATTCATGACATATAATTATGTCATGCTCTAACGATTTCCTTAATAAAGTATGTATGTGACTTAATTTGCCAAGTCTCATTAATTGAATTAGGAACCGGATTTCCTAATTCTAATTTCATACTTTATTCAAGGAATTGTTTTGGGAAATAATTTCCTAAATTGTCATAATCAATTTCGGAAATAATATGTTTAAGACTTTGATTTCTCTAAATCAAGTCTTATTAAATTAAGAGACAGATTCCCTTAATAAACCACATATTATTTTCAAGAAAATCTTATTTAAGGAAATAAACTCTATAGGAAACAATTTTTCCTAATTAATTTTGGAGACAACAATATGTAAGAGCATCACCTCATAAATCAAATAAGGAAATTATCGTTTAAGAATCACCTCAAAAATTTTCAAGATTTGATCACATATTTTATTTATGGATAATTAATTACAACAAATTATTTACTTTGGGTGGCTCCCCGAGGCACTTCCCAAAGAAAAGAAATTTATTGTAAATCTAATTTGGCCTGCTCCCCGAGGCATAACCAAATTAAACTTGAAAATTAAAGAACTTGTTAATAATATAATTTGGATGGCTCCCCGAGGCTTACCCAAATCAATTTTAACAATTCATATTCAAAATAAGAAATTAAATTATAACAACTAACTTTAATTTGGGTGGCTCTCCGAGGCACTCCCCAAAGTAAAGAATTTTGTTAATAATTTAAAAATAAATTTGAATTTAATTGTCAATTAATGTTTCCATAAAATGTCTAGACTTTCATGAAAAGAAAGTGCCCAAAATTATGAGCTTTCCATAAATGGAAAGTTTCCAAAATTAAAAGGTTTGCAAAATAATTGTATGTTTTTGGTACAAAGAAAACTTACGTATTTCCAAAATTGGGAAATTTCCAAAATTTCCAAGATTGGAAAGTTTCCAAAAATGGAAAGCTTTCACAATTATCATAAAATTTCAGAAACAGGGATATTTCAAAAGTTTGCGAAATTTCATGAGGATTTCCAAACTTTGAAATTCCTAAATCGAAATTTACCATAATTGGAAAGTTTCCATAATTGGAAAATTTTCCAAAATTGAGATCATGGCAAAGTTTTCCGCAAAACAATTATATGATTATGTCGAACACTAACCGGCTCTGATACCACTGTTGGGACCGGGTGCATGTTGACATGGATGCAGGTTCGTAATTTTAAAATTAATTACGTGCAACGGAAGGTTTAGCATAAATAATTTCTCAAATTATTTAACCACACATCTAAGCATGCAACCTTATCTTGTGTAGACATGATCATATATTTAAAATTTTGTAGAAATGTAAACTAATTTACTTGTTATCTCGCATAACTCGAAGGAAGGGACGAGATCCAACCGTAAGCGTCCCTCGGAAGCTCCACCTCTATTCGCGTCCACGCCGAGTATCTTTGGGATGACTTCGCAAAGACACGAGTTTCGTGTTCTCGAGAACTACTAGATTCTCCGAGAATACGACAAGAAAAACCAAGAGAGAAGTAATCACATCGGAAAAACTTACCACCAAGATTGACCGGAATCACAATTCCGGCGAGAAGGAGGAAGATGACTTGCGCCCAATCCCAAGGTGATGATGGCCGGAGAGGAAGATCGTCCCAACGGAAGAACTTCGTCGCCTCGGTGCTTCTCCTTGTGCTTACGGCAAGAAGAAGGGAGGAGAGGCTTGTGGCCGGCCAAGAGGAAGAAGGGAGGAGAGGGAGAGAGCCCAAACAAGAATACTTCGATTGATTTCCAAGCCTTGCCTTGGGTCCTTTATATAGTGGTCTCTCAACCGCCAAGTCTCTTTTTTCTTATGGAATAAATTTTCATAAGAAATTTATCATATAAATTTTCTATGACTTATTCCATCATGCCAAGTTTTATCATATTTTAATTTATGATAAAAATCAACCAAGTCTCTTTTGTTGGGATCGATTGGCGAGCTAGAGGGGGGGTGATTAGCTTCGATTCGCTTGTAGATGATTTGTTGCGGCGGAAGACTTCAAGCAATCGCTAACACAAGGATTTACTTGGTATCCACCCCGGTCGGGTGACTAATCCAAGGATCCACTCTCCTCACACTCTCATGCACTATGAAAGTCTCCTTCTTGAGGTGGAGAAACCTCTTACAAGCTTACAAGAAGATACAACAAAAAGGAAGCAAAATACAATACAAAATCTTACAAGATTTACAATGTTTAAGCTCTCTTTGCTACCCTTGCTATCTTCAAGCTTGTGGTTGCCTCTAGAACCTTGGAATTGCAGCAGCAATGTCCTCCAAGACTTCCCTTGAGATGGCACCGAAGGAGGAGAAGAATAGGAGAAGCGATACTCCTTCAAACCTGCGCGAAAGACCTTATACCCGACACCTAGGGTTTGGTAATCGATTACCCAATCGATTACCACGTAGGATTTAGCCGTTCAACGGCTAGTTTTCGAACGGTAATCGATTAGCCAATCGATTACCCGTGCCCTGAATCGATTACCCAATCGATTCAGAGCTTCTCTGTTCTCTCGCGCAAACTCTGTGATCGATTACCCCAATCGATCAAGAGACACCTTAATCGATTGACCAATCGATTAAGGGAAGGCTGAATCGATTACCCAATCGATTCAGCCACCCTCTGTCCTCTCGCAAAAACCTCCTTAATCGATCCACTGATCGATTCACTCAATCGATTACCCAATCGATTGAGTCCAACCTAACTTCCAATCGATTACCCGTGCCCTGAATCGATTACCCAATCGATTCAGAGCTTCTCTGTTCTCTCGCGCAAACTCTGTGATCGATTACCCCAATCGATCAAGAGACACCTTAATCGATTGACCAATCGATTAAGGGAAGGCTGAATCGATTACCCAATCGATTCAGCCACCCTCTGTCCTCTCGCAAAAACCTCCTTAATCGATCCACTGATCGATTCACTCAATCGATTACCCAATCGATTGAGTCCAACCTAACTTGCTCCCACAAGTCTAGGATCCCCTACCAAGTATCCAGTCAACCCCGTTGACCGACCTGGATTTTTACTGCCTAGCTCCCAGCTCGGACTTGACCTGGTTCCCAACCAGATTCGCCTAACCCTCGAGTTAGGTCTAGTCTCTCGGTAGACTTCCACCTTGCCAGCATGCAATCTCCCCGATCCATCTGGACTTCACCTAGTCCCACTAGGTCTTTTCCCTTGCCAGCGTGCGATCTCCCCGATCCACCTAGACTTCACCTAGTCCCACTAGGTGTGCCTAGTCCCACTAGGTCTTTTTCCATGCCAGCGTGCGATCTCCCCGATCCACCTGGACTTCACCTAGTCTCACTAGGTGTGCCTAGTCCCACTAGGTCTTTTCCCATGCCAAGTCTACAGTCAACCTTGACCCACTTGACTCACACATCATGACCACTCAAACATCATTATCAAACATCGAAACATACACCTCAAGCTCACCCGAGCTTTGCTAGACTCAAGCTCACCTGAGCTTTGTCAAACTAGGTCAACCCTGACCTAACCAAGATTGCACCAACAATCTCCCCCTTTTTGATGTTTGACAATATGTTTGAGAAAGACTAATCCCTATTAGCCTTTCCATCTCTCCCATATTTCTCCCCCTTTGACACACATCAAACCGCTCCCCGACAGTCTATATGGTCAAAGGCACATTCAATGAAAGTCCCATACCTTTCATTTTAAACCCATGCTCACCCATGAGCATTCATGAAGATTCCCAATCTCCATTCATTCACTTAAAAAAAATAAAAATTCAACCACATGTTGTTAAGGAAGACCTCCCCCTCAAAACATGCTCTAAACCTCTATCATTGCATCAACAATGATTTTTGAGTTCCTAAACCTTTAGGAAAACTCAACTTGAGGTAATTGAGATTTTGAAATTCAAAGTTTGAACCCAAAATCTCTCCTTAACCCTTAAATGTTCACCAAACCATTTCCCTTTTTGATTTCACAATGAAATTTACCCAAATATACTTATAAAAGTATTTCAAGGGGTTAGGGATTGGTAGGTTACTCAAAAATGGGTTAACGGACTGAAACTAGACAGTTTCAGACTTATCAATCGATTGGCGTTGGGAACCAATCGATTACGACCTGCCTTAATCGATCAGCCGATCGATTACGGCTACCTGTAATCGATCACCGGATCGACTACACGAGCTTCTGTGCTCGTAAAAAGACTTCTCAATCGATTGACCAATCGATTGAGTTACTGTCCCAATCGATTGCCTGATCGATTGGGAGTTTCTGATTTCTGAAAACAATTTCAGATTCGAATTTCAGAAACTCCTCAATAATTCTACAAAATTCAAAAAATTTTGAAATTTTGTGTAGACATTATTTATACCATATACTATCATGGAAAAATAGTTTTCTATGAAAATAACCTTCATTTCCAAAGATTGACACAAAATTGGAAACCATTGAAATACTTCAATGTTTTACTCTATTTTGTATCCAATTCATCAATGATGAGTGCTATCAAAAGATAGTCTTCACCAAGGTTTTCCAAGATAGTTTTAAAATGATTTTCAAAAACAATTTCCAACCATGTTCCTTGGGCTAAATGCACATGACTTGTACATTAGCTTTCCCAATGATTGGAGTTCATTTAAAATTCTTATTTTGATGAGACTAAAACTCAATTTTATGCACTTTATTAACACCTTGAGTTTTGTTCATCACCCTAACATCTCACTTGCTTCTAGTGTGTCTCAAAAGCATATACAAGTCACCTTATAGTCTTAGTGAGATGTAAAAGTCATGTTCTCCCTAATCTAAGGGTTCATGCATTTCTACCTAGACATTATAAACCTTGATCATCCACCTAGGATGTCAATTAATGCCAATGTCCTTAATTTCAATAAAAATTGATTTATGCATGATTAATGACTATGTATGACATGACATGTAATATTTTCATAATAAAATATGAATGATGAATTTATGATGTCATGGCATGTGATAGGGCATACAAAACATGGCATACTAGCATAAAAGAAAATACCTAGATTTCCTATCTAAGTATCAATAACTCATCGCTAAGCCATTGATAATCCTAACTTAGCCCTAATTTCGAAGATAATGCCAAAACTCCCCAACTTGGCCTATCTTTGGATTTTAACCTAGTTGTGCCAACTTTATCAAGTTTAATCCTCCAAAAATATAGTTTGGCACAAATTTACTCCTCCTAGAGTAAATAAATGAATCCTTAATTTTCAAGGATAATAACTCCTTGAAAATGTCCCAAAGTGCCAACTTCATCAAGGTTGGGTTAACTACCCTTCCAATTAGAGTTGACACTCCCTAGACCTATCTAGGGTGTGGCGAACACACTCTTAGGAACCCAAAACCTATTGGTGCTCCTTGGGTGTTCTAGGTATTCACTAGGGATACCTTCCCTTGATACCTTCCTAGTGACTTTTCTAGACTTTTCGGAAGCCTTAGTCACCTTTGTCTTGTCTTGGTCAACCCTAGGGATAGCTTCCCTTGTGGCCTTGACTTGACTTCTAGACCTAGATTTAGTTCCATATTTATATGGAACTCTATGATAGGATGGACCATCATCCTTAGTCTTAGGTTTGTATCCCAAACCTTTCTTGCTCCTAGAAGGTCCTTGACTTCCTAGATCTAGGTTTTGACCTTTTGATCCCTTTAATAGATTTTCTATTTTTCTAAGGGATTTTTCTAATTTATCAAGTTTTGACCTCAAAACTTGATTTTCAATCATTACATCCTCAAGGCTTGGTTTTCTAATATAGCCTTGGTGATTATTATTCTTAGCCTTGGAATGGGTAGGTCTACCATGAAAAGATCTAATATTTTCCCTATCCTTAGATTTGGTAGTCCTAGCATGGAAAGCTCTATAGTTTTCCTTAGGTTTCTCATGCCTCCTATTTTCATGATAAATTGCATTAAAATGATAATGGTTATCTCTAGCATGCATATTATCATGATTTAAATAAGTACCATTACCTAATGGTACCTTAGTGTTATTCTTGGAGGCTCCCCCTTGACTTGAGCTCCTCCTTTTAGCCTTGGTCGGATTCTTCCCCTTTGGACATTGATTTCGATAATGTCCCTTTGCTTTGCATGAGAAGCACACAATGTGCTTCTTATCCTTCTTTGCCACGGGGCCGACCTCCTTTGGCTTCTCTTTGGTCTTGGGTGCCACTAGCACCTTCTTCTTGACCAATTTGGGACACTTACTCTTATAGTGTCCTCTTTCCCTACACTCAAAGCAAATAATGTGATCTTTATTTTTGCAAATTGAAATGTTTATACCTTTGCTTGTAGGGGTGGCACTTTCTTCTTCTTCATTGACATTGGAATATGATGTTGAAGCTTGTCTTTGATCCGATGCCAATGACACATTTTGCTCCCCCTCAATCCTAGAGGTGGAGGCTTCTTGAATTTCCTCTTCAACCCTTGAGGTAGAGGCTTCTTGAGCTTCATCTTCGGATGTTGAGCACCTCTCAACTTCCGAGTCCTCTTCACTTGATGAATCTCCCTCTTCGGATTTTTCTTGATTTAGTATAGTGGAGGGATCTTCATGAAGCCTTGCCAATGTGCTCCAAAGCTCTTTGGCGTCTTTGAATTCTCCAATCTTGTCCAAGATGGTGCTTGGCAAAAGGTTGACCAATAGCTTGATCACTTTGTAGTTGGCCTCGCATCTCTTGATTTGCTCCTCATTCCATTTGCTTTTCTTGAGGAGTTTTCCTTTTGTGATTGTTGGAGCTTCAAAACCCTCCATTAGAGCAAACCATTGCTCTATCTCCATCATGAAGAAATTTTCGATCTTTGACTTCCAAAGACCAAAATTTACCTTGTCGAATGGTGGAGGTGCCCTTGTGTCATAGCCAAACTCCATCTTTGAAGTTGAAACCCTTAAATGATGACTTCTTGAAATTAGGGTTTCTTCCAACTTCTTCTTCTTCCTCTAGCTCTTGCCCTCTTGGCGATGAGTCCAAAGAAGAGCAACCTTGCTCTGATACCACTTGTTGGGACCGATTGGCGAGCTAGAGGGGGGGTGATTAGCTTCGATTCGCTTGTAGATGATTTGTTGCGGCGGAAGACTTCAAGCAATCGCTAACACAAGGATTTACTTGGTATCCACCCCGGTCGGGTGACTAATCCAAGGATCCACTCTCCTCACACTCTCATGCACTATGAAAGTCTCCTTCTTGAGGTGAAGAAACCTCTTACAAGCTTACAAGAAGATACAACAAAAAGGAAGCAAAATACAATACAAAATCTTACAAGATTTACAATGTTTAAGCTCTCTTTGCTACCCTTGCTATCTTCAAGCTTGTGGTTGCCTCTAGAACCTTGGAATTGCAGCAGCAATGTCCTCCAAGACTTCCCTTGAGATGGCACCGAAGGAGGAGAAGAATAGGAGAAGCGATACTCCTTCAAACCTGCGCGAAAGACCTTATACCCGACACCTAGGGTTTGGTAATCGATTACCCAATCGATTACCACGTAGGATTTAGCCGTTCAACGGCTAGTTTTCGAACGGTAATCGATTAGCCAATCGATTACCCGTGCCCTGAATCGATTACCCAATCGATTCAGAGCTTCTCTGTTCTCTCGCGCAAACTCTGTGATCGATTACCCCAATCGATCAAGAGACACCTTAATCGATTGACCAATCGATTAAGGGAAGGCTGAATCGATTACCCAATCGATTCAGCCACCCTCTGTCCTCTCGCAAAAACCTCCTTAATCGATCCACTGATCGATTCACTCAATCGATTACCCAATCGATTGAGTCCAACCTAACTTCCAATCGATTACCCGTGCCCTGAATCGATTACCCAATCGATTCAGAGCTTCTCTGTTCTCTCGCGCAAACTCTGTGATCGATTACCCCAATCGATCAAGAGACACCTTAATCGATTGACCAATCGATTAAGGGAAGGCTGAATCGATTACCCAATCGATTCAGCCACCCTCTGTCCTCTCGCAAAAACCTCCTTAATCGATCCACTGATCGATTCACTCAATCGATTACCCAATCGATTGAGTCCAACCTAACTTGCTCCCACAAGTCTAGGATCCCCTACCAAGTATCCAGTCAACCCCGTTGACCGACCTGGATTTTTACTGCCTAGCTCCCAGCTCGGACTTGACCTGGTTCCCAACCAGATTCGCCTAACCCTCGAGTTAGGTCTAGTCTCTCGGTAGACTTCCACCTTGCCAGCATGCAATCTCCCCGATCCATCTGGACTTCACCTAGTCCCACTAGGTCTTTTCCCTTGCCAGCGTGCGATCTCCCCGATCCACCTAGACTTCACCTAGTCCCACTAGGTGTGCCTAGTCCCACTAGGTCTTTTTCCATGCCAGCGTGCGATCTCCCCGATCCACCTGGACTTCACCTAGTCTCACTAGGTGTGCCTAGTCCCACTAGGTCTTTTCCCATGCCAAGTCTACAGTCAACCTTGACCCACTTGACTCACACATCATGACCACTCAAACATCATTATCAAACATCGAAACATACACCTCAAGCTCACCCGAGCTTTGCTAGACTCAAGCTCACCTGAGCTTTGTCAAACTAGGTCAACCCTGACCTAACCAAGATTGCACCAACAACTTTTTTCTTATGGAAAGAAATTTCTTATCATGGTAAATCAATCCATGATTGATTTTATAAAATAAAATAAACCAATCCATGGTTCATTTTAATTTCTATGAAAAAAAATTTCTTTATATAAATTTCTTTATCACGGTAAATCAATCCATGATTGATTTTAAAAAATAAAATAAACCAATCCATGGTTCATTTTAATTTCCATGAAAAATAAAGCAAACCTTGGTTTAAAAATTTATATCATCCATAATTTTATAAAACAAACCACACTTGGTTTATTTTATAAATTGAACTGAAACTTGGTTCTCTCCCTTTTTTGTGGTCGGCCAAGCAAAGAGGGTGGGGACCCTCTTTGGCCGGCCTATCCAAGCCACGCCCCAATGAATTAAACTCATTTAATTCATCTATTAAGTTTTCAAAAGACTTAGCCATTTTACATTTCCGATGCGACTCTGAAAAATTCAGATTCGACTTATCGTTTGGCTCAACCAAACCTAATCTCTCTTGATTGGAAAATCTAATTTTTAACTCGTTTTAAATCCCTCGGATTACTCGTAGTGTGTGTAACTAAATATGCTTTCGATTTATGTTGGCCGTCTATAATTAACCAATTATAGAACGATCATGAGTGGCACCTAGTAGTACATCATGATCCCCAATTAATCGAAAGATCAACTGTTGATCTCAGAAATGATTCTGAAACCCTTCAGCAGCTATAATGAATCATGCCCCATTCCCTTCACCATCTTATACCCTCTTGGTTCAGGACATGGTCTATGTGTGTCAGCCCCCACTAGGCTGACTACGTCACACCTAGCCCAAGTAATGTTTCCTCGTCTTATGGATTCTAATTGCTCTCATGTATTTAAGAGATTCATACTCTGAACATGTCATACTCTGGCCAGAGGCTTCAAGTAACAATCCGACGATAGGCCTAGGGTATACATCTCCTCGCAAGGAGTGGTGAATTCTTTGTAGGCTGTTTAAACATCTTCGGGCACTTTGGCTTATACCCAATCATCCTGGCTCCACACCTCCTTGGAGATGCTTGCTTAAGATGTCAAAGTATAAGTCTCCATGACCAAGATGACTTGAACACCGCAAGTCAAAGGAACATCGCACTTAAGCTGCAATAAGAACTTCACTGACATATCTATATGTAGACTACCATATGAAGTTTTACAGCCAGTCACTCCAATGAACTAGTTCCCTTAACTAGCATTCATGTTTATCTCCGGACATCCCAATGTCACCAGCCAGTGAGAATCAGCTGATTAGAGAATAACCCATGCTAGTCTCAACAGAATTGATAGTGTCTGTATTTATCAATTCATCGACTAGGGACAATTTCAATACTTCACAATTGCACATGTAGAGATAATCACTAGTTGTGAATTCATCACAAATTCTCTCATGCTGTGAATTGTATTGCGGACATTCAGTAAATGAGTTTAAGATTTCAATCAAATACATAAACATGTATACTCAAATAGTGAATATTCATTTATTAAAATAAATGATTACAATCATAAGGCGATTGCCTTAGGACACTTTTCTCATATCACTAACAGGAGATACCTCGGGCTCGGGCTTAGGAGCCATAGATCAGTTTTGGTCCTCAAGACTTGCAGGGGTGGAGATCCTCCATGAAGATTCTTTAGTCATCTCGGTTGTCATCGCCAACTATAAGGTACACAAAACTTTTGTGGATACAGACGGCTCCGTTAATGTCATATTCAAGAAAGCATTTGATCAATTGCAAATAGACACAGCCAAACTATAGGTCATAGCTACACCATTCTTTAGGTTTACTGGCAACGAAGTTTTTCCATCCAGATAGATCAAGCTGGCAATGTAAAATCCGACACGTTATACCACTCTGGAAAATTTTCGAAAAATTCCTAGAATTTTTCCGAGCTCTGGGACGAAGTTTAAGGGTTTAATGGATAAGGAATTCTAAACCCTAGGGGTGGTCTAGCGATTAGGCTGAACTGGAGGGATTAAATTGCAAAAAACTAAGCTTGGGGACCTAAATGCAAAATCACCCGACTTATATACTTGACCTAAAACCTCATTCGGCCGACTCCTCCACAGCCGCAACACCTCCTCCGCTCGCTGCCCTAGCCGAACCCAACAGCCGACACCCATTTCTTCTTTTCTCCTCTTCACCTCGCGTGCCCTTTGCGGCTACAACCGCCGCCGACTCCTCCCCGTCCCTTCCTCTCCAATCGGGCCTCAACTGAGGGACCCCCCCGGAGTCGACGAGCTATAGCTCGCAGCCGAAGCTACCCGACGACCACTCCTTTTCCCTTCTCCACGTGTGAGTGCGGGTTGCCCTAGCCAGCGTTCATTCCGGCCAACTCTTGGGTCTTACAACATCGTCGGAGCTTGATTACCAAGACCAGCTTCCGATCCCAGTCTCGCGTGGAGTTCTCTGGCGATGTTAGCTCCGATCGAAGGGAGTTGGCTGCTATGGAGACCTGTCGGGCACAGGTGAGGACTACTAAGTTAATGTTGGGTATTTGGTTTCATTGTAGCTTAATTGGGCTAGTGTCTTCCTCAGTTGCTGGAACTAGCTGCTCTGATTTGGATTTCCAGTCAACGATCCAATTGAGGTAAGAATTTGGTGGTTTGTCTTGAAATACTTTGTGCGTGAATGATGTTGGATGCCTCTGGGCAGGTTCAAGGTTCTGGAAATCTGGGGAGTTCTTGCATGAGCAATTGATTTGAGTGGATTTCCAGGGAATACCGTGAGGTATGTTGCATAGGTAATATGTTTCTATGATTTGGTTGCCTGTGAGCTAGAATAACAGTGTGGGTGGTTGCTATGTTCATAGTGGTTCTTCAATACCACGAATTGTAGTGGAAATGTTAATTGGATAAGGTAATTGATTGGGATTTCTGATCATGATATTTACTTAGGTTTAATTCGGGATTAAACCTAATAAATCTAAACCATATAAATTCGGATTCCGCAATCGAAAGGGGATCCAACCTAGGTAAATTGGGATAATTAAAAGTCAATCAGCTAATTATAGTTAATTAGATGACACAAGGATAATTAGAATGATCCTAATTAATTAGGAACTTGATCTTAATTACATGGGGTAATTAGGAACCTTCTATTTAATTAAAGGAAATTAAATGGAAAGAAATGGATTTGGTTAACCCTAAAACGAATTAGGGATTAATTAGCTAGAGGTTATTGTTGTTAATAGCTAATTAAGTAAATCCTTGATACAGGGGCTTGATTTGGCTTATTATTGGCGGGTGGTTCTGTCTCGTTGATACAGACTTCACCTATTTGGAGGCGGGTACCCTTTGACTTATCTATCTTGATATTGCCATTTTGTTATGCATAGAATGTTATAGATAGCAGTAAGATTCTACGCTATCCCTAGTTATTATGTCTGTTCTGGATATTGTTGTTTATCCCTGTTTATTATGCCAGTTCTGGATACTTGTTGTTTATCCCTGAGTTATCATGTTGTTGGTTCCCTTCGGTCTCAGGTATTGTCATATCTGTATGTATGCTTAGATATCGGGATGTACCTCTTGCACTTGACCTTGAGAGATCTGTAGTTTCAGGCCAGTATACCTTATAGGTTACCTGTATTTCCTGTTATAGGATTTCAGACTGAGACTTAGTATACGGAGGACTTGGGAGGGAGGTATGTGTATCTATCATACACCATCCTTGCACTGTTGCATGCCGGCGATCAGCGACTCCCTTGTGGTTGAGCCTAATCGTCTTCCGGTACATGACTTGTACACACGGCCACTCATGGGTTAGTGGATACCGTAGATGTGTGCATTTACCCTGTATTGCTCCGTTCGGCCACTGTTTGGAGGGTGAGCGCGGGCGTGGTAGCAGCCAGGGATCCCTTCTCGTACTGAGCCACGAGGAGATGAGAGCGGAGCTCCCCCATTGCTTGGGGTAGAGGGGTGGTCCCTCGCCAGCATCCTGTCCACTCGGTCACTCAGGAACAGTGATGGCAGGGTGTACAGTTGTCAGAGCCCTACCCGTTCAGCCGTCCCTATGACAGGTGTACGATGATCTGTCTGGTGTCAGGGGTGACCATGTCATTGCACCATGTGCATATTTTGCATCGTGCATTGTTTGCTGCACTTATTTGCTGCACTTGTTTGACATCGCATATACTGGAGACTTATTATCTGTGTTTATATGCCTATTGGTTTTCCTTTGGTATTTCTTACCCTCTTTCCAGGTTAGATGGATTCAGGTATGTATCTACCTCAGTATGTTCAGTACTAGTCTTTCCCTACTGTTGAGATGAGTCTGTATTAGCTGAACTCTTAGTGTTGGTATAACCTTCTATGCATATCTGTTGGGTATTCGCTGAACTATGGACTCACCCCGTTGCCATATATGTTTATTTCAGGTTGATGTCTGCGAGGAGATCCCGAGCCGCCAGTCCCCAGCTCCAGAGGAGCTCTTTTTGGTTTTTCGTTGTTTTGTTATGGACCCTGTAGTATTCCTATGCTTCCGTTGTGATGTTTTAACCATGTATGCACGTTTTATTGGATGATATTGTACTTTTGAGTCCTATGTTGGACTTCGTTCGATTTTGGTTTTGATCCTGCCCCCTGGCAGCTCAGGTGAGTTCGGATTTGGTCTTTCGATAGTTAAAATCATATAACTGTTGTTCTGCATATATCTGAGGTCTGAGGCCCTTTAAACTGCGTGGTTGTGCAAATATATATATTGTGTGTGATATGTTTATCTGTGTGTATGTGTAAATTGTCCGCCGGACAGGGGAGGTGCTGTCCAATTTTCTATTGGCACAGCGGCTCCTGGGTCTCGGGGCGTGACAGGCAATCTCTCTGGGAGAAGTGCCTTTGAAAAGAACCCGTCGGCTCATCTTTCTGGTGGTGGACACTCCCTCTATCTACAACATCATCCTAGGAAGGCCAACCCTAAACGAGTTCCGAGCAGCCGTCTCCTCTTACTACTTAAAGATTAAGTTCCCAGTGGATGACCAAGTGCAGGAAGTAAAAAGAGATCAGATGGTGGTCAGGCAGTGTTACGTGGATGTTGTGAAGATAGAGGCTCGTAAGGCCTTTCGAGCTCCACCTGCAAATTGCAAAATGGTTTAACATTCACCTTGGGTGAAGCTTCATGATGACTCAAAGGAAATACAGATTCAGCCTGGGCAAAAAGTGGTGGTCAAGATAGCGGTCGACCTACCGACAGAGCTGCGAGAAGACTTGATCTCTTGCCTCATTCAAAATAAGGACGAGTATGCCTGGTCACCTCAAGAATTTAAGGGAATTCATCCTGAGGTAATGGAACATAAGCTTTACATATTTCCAAACACTCGATCAGTCAAACAATGAAAGAGAGACTTCAATGCCAAGTAGAACAATATTATCTGAGCAAAAGTAGAGGTACAGTTCCTGGCATGGTTGGCCAATATTGTACTAGTGGCCAAGCCAGACAATAAGTGGCGGGTCTGCATCGATTTCAAAAATCTCAACAAGGCCTGCCCAAAGGACTGTTACCCCCTCCCACGTAACAACTAGATGGTGGATTCTACATCGGAAAGTGAGCTAATTTACATATTGGACGTGTAAGGGTATCATCAAGTCTCATTCGCTCGGGAGGACCAAGAAAAAGTCAGCTTCGTCACCGTCGACAGTATGTACTGCTACACCATTATACCATTCAGACTTAAGAATGCAGGGGTGACGTATCAGAGGTTGATGAACAAGATCTTCTGAGAGCACATCGGAATAAACATTAAAGTCTATGTAGACGACATTCTCATCAAGACTGCCCAAGCGACGGATTTGATAGCTGACGTAGAAGAGACATGTCGCACGCTGAAAAGGTACAGTTTGAAGCTGAATCCCAATAAATGTTTATTTATAGCCAAGAGCGGTAAATTTTTGTGAAATAGTGGCCGAGAGAGATATTGAGGCCGACCCTAGCAAAGTCAAAGCCCTACTCGACATGTCGCCGCCTCAAAAATCTGAAGGAAGCCCAGTGATTGACGGGGTGAATCACTACTCTATCAAGATTGATTGCCCAATCGGTTGTTCGAAGCATCACTTTCTTCAAGAGATTACGCGAGTAATCAAGTTTCAATGGGACGGTAGTTATGACAATGCTTTTGAAGAGTTAAAGGAGAATTTGGTCAGTCTACCTGTCTTAGCTAAACCAGAGGTCGGGAAAATATTATATATATATTTGTCAGCCACAGAAGGAGACGTTGACACTGTATTGGACAAATAATATGACGATGAGCTACAACTCGTGCACTTTTTTGGCCATTTGTTAAAAGACGTCAAGTGCCGATATATCGCACTCAAGAAGTTGGCTTACGCTCTAGTGTTATCCGCTCGGAGGTTAAGGCATATTTCTTAGCTCATCCCATTGTTGTACTCACTAATAACACTTAGGGCAGAGTATTGATTAATCCATAAGACTCAAGTTGGCTGATTGAATAGGCCACAAAACTGAATAAGTATGACATACAATATCAGCCTAGATTGATAATCAAAGTGTAGGCCTTAGTGGATTTCCTGAGTGAATTACAAGATGAGGGGACAAAAGATACATGGAAGATATACGCAGATGGGTGGTTAGCTCGGCAGGGTAGTGGCATATGCATTCTCATTATCACCCTTAAAGAAGACATGTGTAGCTCTCCGTTCGATTAGATTATCGGGTCACTAATAACGAAGCAGAGTATGAAGCCTTAATAGTCGACCTGCAGGTGGGCAAGCATGTTAGCACCTCCCGAGTAGTACTTCACTCTGACTTCCAACTGGCAACACAACAACCAGTTGGCCAGTTTGAGGTGAACAATGAGAGGTTAAAAATATATATAGAGGCATATGAAAAGTTAAAGGCAGGATTCCAAGAAGTACAACTTCAACATATCCCAAGATAAAATAATTTCAAAGCAGACGAGTTAGCCAAGCTAGCTACTTCGCTCACACCTTGGGTATTGGGTAGACCAATAGCACAGACAATGCACATATCCCAAGTAGAGAAGCAAGCCGACCTAGAACTATAGGATGATTGGCGAACTCCGTTCATCTCTTTCTTGTAACAAGGGAGTCTGCCAACTAATGTTGAGCAAGCTAGATTGCTGTGAAAGAGGGCCATAAATTGTCACGCCCCGAGACCGGCGGAGTTGCTGATCCAATATAGAATCGGACAGCACCTCCCCTGTCCGACGGACAATTTACACACACATACAAACACGCAGATAATAATAGGCCTCAGGCCTCAATACAGATCTATAAGAATACTAAAACGAAGTATAATGCAGCGGAAAACTATAAAACTCACCAGAGCTGCCCCTGGGACAGACACGCAGCAAAACAAAGACCCAAAGTCCAACAGAGGACTCAAAAATACAACGCCGAATGAATGAAACACGAATACAGATTCGTGACATAAAACAACTGACTACAATGCAACAACTGCTAAAGTAGAAAATAAAGAAACGCGGAAGCACCAGCTACGGAGTAGTAGGGACCCTGGGACTGGCAATTGGGCTCCTCCGGCGGCTATCAACCTGAAAAACAAAATATTACGACGGGGGGTGAGTCCAAGTGGACTCGCGAGTATATAGAAAGATATGCATGGCGGTAAAATAGCTGAATAAGCTATAAGGAAACAACATGGATACAGTCTCAATAGAAATATCAGAATATGCAAAACTGAACATACATACCAGTAAATCAGCCTATCCTGATCATATAAAGGACTCGTACCATGCGAGCTAGTGCAGGGTCAGTATACCACACATATACCATAAATCTTGTATGTGCATGTCAAACAAGTGCAGCAAATAAATGCAGCAAACACAATCAAGTGCACAATGCATCGTATGCATATGATGCAATGTCATGGTCACCCCCTAACACCAGTCAAGCCACCGAGACAGGCGATACTGTGTCGGCCGAGTGGGTAGAGCTGTGACACTGTACGCACCCTGCTATCACTGCTCCTGAGTGACCGAGTGGACAGGATGCTGGTGGAGTGAACACTCCGCCCCATGTATATATGGGGGAGATATCTCTCTCATCTTCTCTGGTCTATGGGAAGAGAAGGGATCCCTGCTTGCTACCACGCTCCAAAACCACTACCCATGAGCGGTTAAGCGGAGCAATACAGAGCAAATGCACACACGCTACGGTATCCACTAACCCATGAGTGGCCGTGTGTGCAGAAACATGTGCCAGAGGACGTCAGGCTCAACCACAAGGGAGTCGCTGATCGCCGGCATGCAAACAGTGCAGGTATGGTGCATGACTCCAATACATGCAAACCCTACCAGGTCATCGACACATGACTCAATCTAATATGCACAGGTCATAATCATGAATCATACCCAAACATCATGTCTAGATACACATGCAAGTATAACTAGAATCAACTCGTGCAATCATATCATGGCATGCTAATCAATATCTACAGACTTATGCTTTTACCAATACTATACAGATTCAGATAAACAAATGGTGAGACTGTATAGAAGTAAAATCAGATTACTCTAGGGTCAAGCATAAGTATCAAGCAGGATAACAAAACGGTAGCAGGTAAGGTAAACAAGGTCCTACTGCATAAATAAGTGCAAGCCATGCATAAAGATAAACTGGATCTAAGAAAACAAGCAGGAAGTACTCGCCTCCAATAGATGAAGTCCGTATCAACTGGATAAGAACCACCCGCCAATAATCAGCAACAATAATCAATCAAGTCCCTGTATCAAGGACAGATTTAATTAGCTACTACAGAAATTTGTAACTAGCTAATTACTCCCTAATCCATTTTAGGGTTAACCTAATTATTTCCCTTTCCATGTAATTGCTTCTAATCAAATGGAAAGGTTTCTAATTACTCCATGTAATTAAGATTAGATTCACCTTAAGGATTAACCCCAATCTAAATTCCACCATATTATTTCACTTTCCATTTAATTACCTCTAATTAAATGAGAGGTTCCTAATTACCTGCGTAATTAAGAGTTAGGGTTTATTTCCCATTTTAACCTCATCAAGATTAGGTTATTAGGTTTAAGTTTTTAAACTAACCTAACCTCAATTCAAATCAGTTAGCCCATTACATCCAAATGAACCCAATTAGCCCCCCCCCCCTACTCATGGTGGAAGAGATCAACAAGAATCAACTTCATCTTAAAGCATTACAAAGCTTTCTAAGCTCACTACCATCACAAAACTTACCTACTGAACCAATTCCCGTCTGTTGCTTGGCACAGAACAGGCAGATCCAGGCAAGCTGCTCACGCCCACCTCAACTCCAATGATCTACGGCCAAAACTCTGCTCCCCTGTCCCGAATGGAATGCCACAGTAGGGTGGGAGTAGAAGATGAAGACCTGAAGTCCACTTCCAATTCAAATTCCTGGTTTGGACCGCCATCACACACACAAGAATCGAATTCATGTTACTTCAACTAAGCTAGAATCAGAACACGAGTTGAGCTCACCTTGCACTACTCACGGTAGGGATTTCCAATCGGCACAGAGATGACGCCAGAAGGAGGAACTGGAACACAAGGATTCCCCTCGTTCATCAGCTATCCCAATCCAGAACCTAACAACTAGAAACGAGAATCCCTCACCTGAGAGGAAGCTGTTGTCGCTCCCTTGACCCGAGACCCACCACGGATTCAACTAGGTAGCCAATCCTAATGCCTCGTCTCGCGAGTACTCGGCTACGTGAACCCCAAGTCAGCTCCGGTAGGGCTCCGACCGCGCAAGGGAGGATCAGACGCCGAATGGCTTTGGCAAAGGGAATGAAGCTCCGCTGTCTCCTCCTGCCAACACCAGATCCTCTTAAGCTACTCCCTCTAATCCGTGGAGTCCGGTGGAGGAGGCGGCGATGGCTGGCTTCGGCTTGGCAGGGATTAGGGCAGGCGAGTAGGGAATCAGGGAAGAAGAGAATGTCGCGTGCGTGGGTGCGGCGTGGTCGCGACGAGAAGAGGAGAACAGCTAGGTTAATAAGTATTGGCATTTAGGTTGGGCTATTTTGCATTTTAGTCCACAATAATTTTCGTCTAATTACCAATCCACCCTTAGGGTTCAAACATGATTACAAGTTAGTCCTTATAAAGGTTTGTTTAATTACATTTTGGGTCCCTAATTTTATATCCAAGGACTCGGAGACCCTGGAATCTACCTGGTAGCTCTCCGAAAATTTTCCGGAACCTACTCAGAAGTCTCGGATTTAACAGCCACTTTGTTCACCTTTATTGGCGATCAATTGTACAAGAGTGCTTTCTCTCGCCCTTTTCTCAAATGTTTAGGAGAAGAAGATCCTAACTATGTATTACGAGAAGTGCACCAAGGGTCCAGTGGAAGTCCTACCAGTTCTCAGTCAGTAGCACGAAAGGTACTATTGACCGGGTACTTTTGGTCTACTCTCCAGAAAAATGTTGATCGGCTGGTGGCCACTTGTCTCTCATGCCAGAAGTACCATAATCTTTCTTATCGATCAGTAGATTTGCTCAAAACCTGCATTATCTCTTGTTCTTTTGACCAATGGAGTATGGATATCGTGGGACTATTTCCTCCAACTCCCGCTCAGAAGCAGTTTCTACATGTCGTTGTAGATTATTTCTCCAAATGGGTGGAGGCGGAAGCTTTGGCAGGAATCATTGAAAGAGTCGTTATCAAGTTCCTATGACAAAATATTTTATGTCACTACGGGATCCCTCATAAATTGGTATCGAATAATGGGAGGTAATTCCAAGAAAAGAAGATCCAAGAGTGGTGCTTCGTCTATGGGGTAAAGCAGGCGTTTACTTCAGTAGCATATTGATAAGTACCATTTTGTTGATTATTTTAATTGCTAAAATCCATGTTTGACCCATGTTTTACTTGCTTAATTGTGATTTTACCCTAGGATTTAGAACTTCCTTTTATTTTGGACTTAATTATAAATTTGCACATATTTGGATTATTTGGCCACTAAATTTTTGATCTATTTCTGTAGGCATGAAAGGTTCATGGACCTAGGGCATACTGGGTCAAACTTGAGTCGGAAGTGGACCCGGATCGAGTTATCAAGCTTTGGATTAATCTGGGACGTCCGATTCAAAAGCGGCTAGATCTGAGCCATCCGGGATCATCTGAAGCAATCCGAGCTAGGGTTAGGGTTGATCAAGCATTCTGATCAAGATCTGAAGGTTTCATCCCAATCAGAGCTCATTCAACCGTCGGATCAAGCTCAGAGGGCTCTAGATCGTCCATTCAAAGATTAGGTTGATCTGGACCATTCGTTGCACATCTGGAGGATCCGAGCTACCACGAGGCAGATCCTGACCCCAGATCATCATCATCAAAGTTTGGATTAAATCAGAGCAAGATCAGCCGTTGGATTGATGTGGAGAAATCTGGGCCGTCCAATGCTTATGTATTTAATCAAACGTTTCCCTGCCTTCAGCCTGGTCGCGTCTTCGCCGCAAGTCTTCAGTTCTTCGTCTGCTCTTCCTTTGTTCTTCAATTTTTCTTCAATCCGAGGCGCGACCACCTCAATTCTTTGCTTGGATCGAGATTTGGATCATTGGGGGATAGCTCTTTGGAGATTTCAGCTCAAAATCACGCCGGAACAGTGGCTGTTTGAGGGTCGGCAGCTCTGCAATTCAGTCATTTGAATCTCACCCACAAGCCATCTCCGATCATCTGAGCCACTTGTAGGGGTTCTCAGGTGAGCTCAGATGATCCTCGAATCATCATCGCAGTTCCATCAATAGAGATAGAGTAGATTGGATTGGAAATTCCAGCCATGTGCCGATTTTGAGCAGAGTCGACTGTAGAGTTGTTTTCCAATTGGTTTGCTGAGCTTAGGGGTTCGAGGCCAGCCCTTGCGTGACGAACAAGGAAATCTTGAGCTAATGAAGTGATTGAGGTCTAGATTTCGTATTGTAATTTCTGTTTTAGCTGTAATCTTCATTTCTGCACCTTGTTCTGTTCTGTTTTTTCGTATCAGCACTTTAATTTCGGTTACTGAATTTGTTCTCTGCTTAATTAGTGTTTAAATGTTGAAAGTTAATCAGTAGATAGTTTGTTTAGTGAGCATTAGGTTTCCATTTCAGTTAATTTCAGGTTTTACAGCTTGCGTATCAACTTTTCAAACTGCGTATCAGTTTTTGTTCTGCAATTCAGCTTAGTTTCTGAATTTCTTCAACTTAATTCCCATTCGATTTATGTCTAGTTCAATTCCTGCAATTAGAGATCACATTTAGGGTGTGAATTTAGTTGATCCAAGTTCGTTTCGTATGTAATTTCATTTCTGAAATCTGTTCATGTTTGAAATCTGTCCATTTCTGCAGTTCTAGCTTACGTATCAAGTGGGAGCTGTAATTTTCAGTTTTGTGTTCTTAATTTGAGTCAGTTACATTAGTTCTTCTTGGTTTGCGCATTCGTTTCAATTGTTTAGTTTACCTTGCGTTTGATTTGAAGTTTCATTTCTGCAGTGATCATCTTTACATTTCTGAATTCCATTTATGCAAACCCAGATCATTTCAGAAATTTCAATTCATTTGCTTTTGAGTTTCGAGTCCATTAAATGGGAATTCCACTTAAACCTTGCTGATCATAAAAATAGCAAATCCATTTCAGTCATTTGCTTGTTTTGTGTCCAAGTTAACTGCTACATTTTTGCATTTTAATCAATTCTGCCAAATTCTGCTCATTTCTGCAACTTGTTCCAAAGTGAGATTGGCATCAATTGTATCAAGCTGAATACAACTCATTGGATAATTCTGCATTTCATATCAATTCTGGGCATATTAGTTTCCTACTCGAATTCCATTTCTGCATTCATTGCATTTCTGAAATGTAACTTCTTTGTGGCAAATTCAGCTTGTCTCCCTGCATTTTGGTTTCAGCAGAATTTCTGCTTGTTAGTGTTTAACAGTTTGTTTTGGTTAAAGCTGCCAAAATTTGTATCAAGTGAGACTTAAATCTATCAAATCTTATCCGGACCCTGGTTTGGAGCATTCAATTTTAGTTGTTCTATTTGGCTTCACATCAGATTGCTTGAAACTCTGCATTGGCCTATTAATTTTCTGCACTCTTGCTTTGCAATGGATTCAATTCTGCACATCATGTTTAGTCCCTGAAATTTGGTTTCATTTGAGTTAGTTTCTGCATGTATTGGTTGCTGAATTCTGCACCGGAGTTGTTTACCTCACATCCAATTGCTTCACATAAGTTGCTGTTAGACTTTGCATCGAATTTTGTTGCCGCATTTCTGCTTCAAGATGCTGATTTCATTAATTTTATCTCTGCAATAGGGCTGTTTTGATTGATCAAACCTCAAGTTTCGAATTTCTTCATTCATTGCTGCAATTCTTTTCACTAGCAGCTGTGTTCTACAAAACTAAATTGATCAGTCCATGTCTTGCACTTAGTATCAGATTTCTATATTAGCACATGAGTTAGTTTTTCTTGGTATCAAATTTGCTAAATTGCTTGCACTTGTAACAAGTGAAGTTCGGCACTGATTTTATATCAGCTCATTATTGGATTGTTTTGTATTAGTTTGGTCTTGGCGTGGGAATTCATAAGCAATTCTTTGCATTAGTATCAATCGAAACTGGTTTGATTTCATAATTGATTTGTTTTCCAAATTGAGCTTAGTTGCATTTAAGAAGTCCTTTGGGTTGAGTTATAACTTGCCATCACTTTGTTTAGCTTATTAGCTAAGTTTCCTTTATCTTCATTGTGCTTTCATTTTCTATTGCAACCCAAACCCAAATCACATTCGAAACCCAAAATTCACAAACGACACCTAAATACAAGCGCGAATCAAACAAACCTTCAACTAGTCCCGAGGAAAAATACGACCTGTGGCCTCTTTACTACGTTTTCATATTTTGATTGCAAAAAGGGTTTCCAGCACATATTCATATTTTAAATTTGAGACCCACTTTCGTGACAGCTCATTTTTGGGTCCATCACATATCCACAGAGCAATGACCAGATAGAAGTCACCAACAGGGAGATCATTAGAAGCCTCAAGATTAAGCTGTATCACATTGGAGGGAGCTAAGTGGACGAGCTACCCAACATCCCGTGGGCGCACCAGAACACATCTCGAGAAGGTATAGGCTTCACACCTTTTCATTTAGTATATGGAGGAGAAGCGGTAGTGCCTGTAGAGGTTGGTTGCGAGTTCGACCGACGAAGACTCCATGGCCAAGACAATGCTGACCTGTGGTGCATAGAGCTGGACTTGGTTACGGAAATCCAAGACAAAGCAGCTGCTTGACTAACCTCCTACTCTAAAAGGATGCAACAAAAGTACAACTAAAGGGTGCTTCCTCGATCTTTCCAGGTCGGCGATGTAGTATGGATGCGATTCAACCCTGTTGGGGATGTGAGCAAACTAGAGCCTCAATAGGGAGGACCTTACTGGGTGTTGTAGAACCTATCATTAGGGGCCTACTACCTATAAGAAGCTCAAGGAAAGAGGCTAGATTGACCTTCGAGCGTAACTCATTTACGATTGTATCAAGAGTAAGAATCCTTGTAGTTAAGTTGTAATGCCTCAATGGAAATGATAATGTAGGAATTAGTTACGCTGCCCGATCGGAACTCCAGATCCTACATTTTAGCAAGTTATAAGCAGGTTCCCCGTGCCCAACGAATGCAATATACCGGACGTGGCACCCCATGATCTAGCATCATCCCTTGATCGAAACTCCAGACTCTTACTTTTCGACAAGTTATAAGTGGGCCCCCTGTGCCTAACGATCATGGCAGATCGGACATGACACACCCACGATCCAGTATGGTCTCCAGACTAGATGGATTGTACCATGAGTTCATTGATCTGCTCGACAAGGGTATTTCTACACGACTAAGTATAAAAGCTAGAGTGGCTGGTCGGATAAATCATGTGGACCTCATTAAAGCATTTAGAAAAAGGAAAAACAATGAAAGCAAAAGCAAAATGAAGCAAGGCAAATTAAAGAAAAGACATAGTTCCTTAGAGTGTTTAGAGGTTTATACATGCTCTCGGCAAACTAACTGAGAGAGGGAAAAAGAGCATCTAAGCTAAGGGGGAAAAGCATCTTCGGGGAGATCATCTAGGATCTTGGCTAGCTTCACGACACCTGTAGGCAGGTCGACAGGAATGTTCTTGGCTTCCTTCAATTGTTTTAGCGCTCCGTTGACGCTGTACTTAAGCATGTTCGTCGTGCACCTATTGAGGAACCAATTGAAGTCCTTTGATCGGAGGTACTTCACCCTGTGGGCTTCTAGCCAACCGGGTTCGCCCACTTGGTATGCCTCCAAGATTGACTTGTAGGAAGCTGATTCGGCGCTCTGCTTAATCAACTCTGCCTTGGCAATAGCTAGTGTTCCTTCTTGTTAGCTAGTTGCTCTCCTAGGCGCTGAATCATTGCATCCTTAGCAATCAGCTCGACCTCTTTGCTTGTCATAGCCGACTCATGGGATAGAGTCAACTCCTTCAGCTTATCAGTTAAAGCCTTAGCCTCTACGATCTTCTTGTCCAGGTCAAACGGAGCTCGTTTCTACTCGGTTAGGGACGATTGTAGTTGAGACTCAGAATTCACTTTGTGGCATGTTCAACGGCTGTCGTTTTGTCCCTCTCCTCCTCAAAGCGCTCTACCAGCTCCTAGGAAAGTTGAACCCTCATCTGTTGAATCTTAGAGTGGAGAAGGGTCAACCCCTAGTCACCGAGTGGCAAGGAGGCCTGGCTCAGAGCTGCTTCCAAATCTTGCACCCACTGCTCGCTTGCCCACTTTACCCAGGCGTTGTTCACTTGGGCTTGACCTATACCTTGACAAGTCACCCAAAACTGGAGACGACAAAAAATTAACATGAGTCAGATAAGAGACTAAAAGACCGAGCACTAACCTGGGTGGCGTCTTGGATGAAATTATCAGCCAGACCGACGAGGCTCCTAGCATAGTCACTAGCAATCCTTCATCCCAAGCGGTAGGCATCCACCCCCACAAGTGCAAAGGCGGCGGGGGGTTTGCTAGATCCTCGGTCGGCGACCGACGGCTGTCTCTGAGAGAGGGGAGCGTAATGTTACTAAGGGCCCTAGACCCCAGTTGGGCTGACCGAGAAGAGCTGAGATCTGCTGGAGTCCTCAATGGTTGGGAGTCGGATGGAGAAGAAATCGCTACCGCTAGGGGTGAGCTTGGGGCTGGTTTGCTTGAACCTGCATCTGTTCACGGAGAGATAATTATTTGCACCACTTTGGCGCCCTCCGTGTTAGAGGATACTCGTTGCATAGAGTCATCCGACCGACATCTCTATCGGCTCATTCTCAGTGGGGCCTCCTCCTCGCCCTTCGCCGACTTAGAAGGAGCCTCGGGAAGGGTGGGTGGAGGCAAGGCAATGGGTAGGTCTTCCGTTTGGGTGGCCTCATTGTCACTCGTGACTACTACTAAGCCAGTCATGGCAATCATCCTGGTGGAGGTCATCGCTAAGCGAAGCTTTCCTCATCATTTTTGCTGCAAGCCAAAGAAAAAATTTCAGTTAGCACAAAAATATAACTTGCTAGAAAAAAGTTTACCAAAAGGAAAGGGCAGCCCGATAGGGATCTGACTCAACTCAAAAATATAGAGCAGGTATTCCTGGAGCAAAAAGTTAATGTTCAATCGTAGGTTGGCCACCTTCTCATAGGTTGATCAGAAGAGTGGAATCGACCGATAGCTCTTTGGTATCACAGGTTGGCCACCTTCTCATAGGTTAATGTTTATCCACTCAGTCAGCCAGTTTGGAGGCGGGATAGTGTTAATACATACATAGTGATTTTTCTAGCCCTTGTTGGAAGAAGGAGCTTTATCAAAAAGGGCCACTTTTAAGCGAGCCTGGAAAAAAAAGGAGTTGGGTTCTTATTGTTGGAGCAATCGGCCCTAGGATGGTCCGGAGTGACCATGAGTTTTGATGTTTGGGCAAAGGGTTTAAGTTAGGTTTACCCTTGTATTTGATATGCGTATATGGAGTGTGTAGGTTGTACATGTTACGCATATGGATTTGACTGGACGACCTCGGTACGGTGAAGGATGGCATGGAGGCCAGCTGGAGGCTGGCATGCGCATCTGAGGAACCATGGAGTGCAGGGACGATGAGCTGATGGGTGCAGACTTCGAGGCGTACGTGAAGGGTGGCATGGAGGCAAGCTGGAGGCTTGCGTGCGCATCTGAGGGACGAGGGCCGAAGATGAAGAGGGCGCGAAGGCAACAGTCGAGGCTACGGAGGAGGAGTCAGTTGAGTCGTGAGGGTCGAGTGTTGTGTGAATGTACTCGGGAAGGGATTCAGCTAGGGACCAGTCGACTGCCCTGGGGGCAGTCGACTGGTAGGTGGCTGGTGAGCTGGCAAATTCGAACGTTGGGAGTGTCAACGGTCGAATTTGGCTGGCACCAGTCGAATGCCCTGGGGGCAGTCGACTGGTAGCGTGAAATCAACCCCGAGTCCTATTTAAAGAGGACTTCGTGGTGGCTGATCTTCTTGACGAAACCTGCTTGGATAAAGCTGGTTAGTAGTCAATTGTGTTCATAAAGCGTCCGAGGTGTTGTGGCGAGGTTTCTCCACCCACAAGGAGCGACACGTGATAGCTGGAGGTTATCCGGGGAGTGATCCACCGACGAATTGTTGGATTAGTCACCCGGCCGGGGTGGATACCAACTAAAATCGGTTTGTTAGCGTTGTTTGTTCTGTTTATTATTGTTTTCCGCTGTACAACTAACAACGTAGGTACAAGAACGAACCGGGATACGCTATTCACCCCCTCTAGTGTACGGAATCGATCCTTACACTTATCTTTTGGGGTAATAAAAAAAGTGAAAAACATGAGGCAGAAGAGGGACACAGTATATGATAAACACGATCACCGTGCTACAAAGAACCTGAATAGAGTTCGGGGCTAGTTGAGGTAGAGGAAGTTGGAAATACCTATAGACCTCTACAATGAAAGGATGAACAGGGAAACAGAAGCCTACGAGAAGCTGATCTCTAAAGACAATAAAGAAACCTAGAGGAAGAAGATGGGGGCGATTTAGAGTGTTAGGGATGGTTATATGAAAATCGTTGGGGATTTTATAGGTCGCCCATATGGCCCCAAACTCATTGCCGTCAATGTCAGAGACGACAAGTGTGTACAAAGACCAGGTATGACTTGGGGAATCTCTAAAGCCATAAGGAAAGAAGATGCAAGGATTTACCGAGGAGAATGAAGGATAACTAGTCGCTGAAAGGGATGGAGATCACCGGAGAAACACACAGAACGTCGTAGGAGGAGAGGGGGAGAAGAAGAAATCAGTGCAACGCTTCTACACAAAAATCTTAAGGCAACCATTTATAGGGAGGGTTTCTCCACTCGACCATCAGATGGGCATCAAAAAGAAAAAAAAGGGCGGGATTAAATCCTAGCTGTTGATGCCCAATTGACCGAATGACGCCTCGAAATCCCCCTGACATAGCCTCTCTGTACCTTGACACCTGATGCCTCGAAGACTGGTTGGCTTGATCGCAAAATGACATGTGGCAGAGAGAGGGAGTGGCTTTAATGAGTGACAAGATTAAGGTGATCATTGCCATAATGGTTGCATCTTTAGTTGTGAGTACGCCATCCCTCCTAAATGATGCACAATGGACTCATTAATGCCAACAGTATGAACGCGTAGGGAGCCATACCGTGAAGTGGATAGCCGATGTTAACCACAAAGGAACCATGATTTGACTCACTAAGTCTAGTCAGTCAGACTTGGACACGTCCTTGACTAGACTCGAGAAGGAGACTTGTGATCCGTGGTGAAGTGTGGGCCCCATTGAAGATGAGTCAGCTAACGGCTAACATGGAGTCAAGGGCATATAAAATTGTCAAAGATTGCTGCTCGGCTGACCTTGAGTCGTCGATTGGATAATCCCCCTTTTTAGCACGAGCCAGGCATAAACCTTGGTTAAGTTCTTCGTTCCCAGCCAACTCAAGAAGCCGGTCGGTTTCTTCTCCCTATAGCCGATCGGCATCCTCGCGGTTAGAAATCTAAGGAGGGGCTCTTTAGGTTCTGATTGACTAGGAATGAAGGTCGATTGGATGTACCGTTCGGCTAGGTACTTAAAGGACGCCCCACATGGAGGTTCCACAACAAGTCAACTTGTCTAATTTAGTCTCAGTAGGCCTTTGTAGTCATTTAGCCCAACAAAGCTCCACTTGGGCCCATCCCATGCATCTTAAAGCCTGGACATGCGTGTCAGGAGCACATGAGCAATATCTTGTAATAGATGCTCCATAAATGCCCCGTAATAATAAGATTACAGTGAGAATAGAGGTTGAGAAAGATGCTATTAAAAGGGGTCCTCCCACCATATTTAGATTTGCCACAGAGAGCTCACTTACAATCCATCTTTTTCCTCATCTCGTCAAAATCTTCCTGCGGTCAACTTCCATGGCTCGTCATTAGCACGTTGATTCCTCCCTCACCCTAAGACAGGATCAGATGTTAACATTTAATTTTTTTGTCTCTTTTTTCCACTGCATTCTGTGCTTAATTGGATTTGCTAAGTCATTAGCAAATGCACATGTAATTACACTATTCATCCCCTCTAGCAATTTGATCATCTCCCTAGATAACTTTTGTGTATATCAACCAATATGGACTTTTTTGATTAACCTAAAGTGGATTTGTTGATCAACCTAAAGTGGCCAAACTTATTATGTTCAAGTTGGTCTTCAATAAGAAGATTGATATAGATGACAATGCATATATGTATACAGGCAAACTTAAGGTGGAGGGATACTATCAAATATAAGATGTTGATTATGATGAGGGCTTTTTATTAGTATAAAGAAAATTTATAAGGATATTTTACAGAAGAAAATTATTAAAATATTTTTTTTTTAAAAATTAAGGTTTCTTACTTTTTTTTTTTTTAAAAATAGCTTATAAACTGTTGACCACTTATAAGTTATTTGTAAAATTTTTTATCAAATATATTTGAAGAGTTTATAAGGTTCAAAATAGTTAAGTAGAGTTTATAAACTCAGCCAAATACCGTCTAAGTATTAAAAGAAAAATATAATTGATTCCCTTTTGAATGCATTATTTATAATTAGATATTTTTTTTGAAATGTAAGATATGTGTGATTAGCCTTAAAAGATAATAATCAGTTTTATAAAAAAATATTATTTTTATTGAAGAAAAATCTTTTAATATAAGATTATATTATCAGTAATCTGAATATTTTGGATCTGTGATTTTTCTGCAAAGTCCACTGAGATCGAACCCGATCCAATTCCATCGACGTTCCAGTTGAGTTAAAAAGCATAGACACTGCTTCGGCGACAACAAATGGTGAGAAAGTTTAGAGGATCATATAGCCCGACCGACCTCATTCCTTTAAAGCTGGTGTAGGAGGTGCAGCACTCCAACCTTGATCCTGAACTGCCCCCACAGCCTTTCTCCGGATAGACGTTTGAACGCCGACAATGGATAACTCCGGTACGGTCGATGATTCTAAATCCCCTTTCGGGGTTCCATCCTAAGTTCTTCTCGTTCTCTCGATGCATGCTGCTTTCCGATCTATATCTATGATTCCTTTATTGTCTTTTGATGGTTCCTTGATCTCCTTACTCGACATTAAGGGCTGCTTTGGCGCCCAAATGATCATCTTCAATCTGGAACATTAGGGTGTGAACTTAAGTTGCATGTTTCGTGTATTTCTGTTGGTGTTATATTGTTTAATTCACTCTATATATTGCTTCCTAAACTAATTCCTCCTTGTTTATATATATATTTTTATTTCTTGGTTGTAATAGTCGTAAGAATCGCTGGGTCGTGACAGATTGGAAACAGACGATGATTAAGTTGAGGGATTTTGATAGTTGTGTTTATCTTTACGACATTCTAGGGTTCATGATTTTTATTTTTATTTTTAATTCACTCAAGTTCCAGCATGATATTTGCAATTTGAACTTATCATAGTAGCTATTTCTTTTGTAACTTATGAATCTCTCATCCTTCTTTGATGTCCCAAATGGCTATTGCTTTATCTAGATTTAATACTGGTTTGTTGATCCTTTCAAAAGTAATCCATCCATGTTATGCTAGTAATCATGTTAACTACAGGAAAACCATATTTTCTTAAAAACCACGGACGACTAAGTCCTTACACAATGTCTTGTTTTCTCTCTCGATTTTTTTTAATGTACTTAATAATGCTATCTCTATTCCTTATTATCTTACCTTTTCTACTTAGTCAAAAGTGTATGTTAATGTGCTTGAAAGGGTTGAGTTCGAGTGTTCAGCCAATTGATTGATATTGGGAAGACTAAGATATTGGAGGAGATTAAAATATGATTGAGTTCAACCATGTATGTGCTTCTTGGGATGGTACTCTATGAAAGTGCGTAAAATGGTTTGTTATTGTTATCGTTACTGATTTAGTAAACAAAATAATATGGGCTTTGTTGACAACTATGTTCGTTATCTGCTGTAGGGGTTCCCTATGGATCCCTTTTAATAGGCTATAAATGAGCTAAACTTTCATGAGAAAGTTAGGTGTTTATCTTCGTAAGAACTTGTTTATATTCGTTCAATATTCATAAGACCAATTAAGTCAACAAGGTTGAACAACTCATTAAATTAAATAAACAAACTTGAACACATGTTTAACTTATTAATATTTATGAATAGAGATTGTGAATTGTTCGTGAACAATGTCCATGGACAAAGTTTGTAAACCATATTCATCAGCAAAGCTTTTATCAAACTTGTAAATAGACAAGGAACCTCTGAAAACAAAAAGAAAAAAGAAAGCAAAACAAGCTTCTAATGTGAAACATACTAACCAACCAAATAAGCTTAAAATGTAAAAGGTATCAAACAATCAAACAAGCTCGAATTGAGAGATCGATAACATCTAAACGAACCAAGTTCAAGCCCAACTTAAACCAAGCTCAAATTCATAAAAAGAAATTAAGTGAAGCTTGAACAACCATTTCAATAGCTTGGTTTATTTTATGATTGGCTCGGCTCGGCTACCTTGTCAAACAAGGCTCCGCTCTCATTTATAGCCCTACCTCTAAGGTTCTAATGCAGGG
>JAGFNQ010006223.1:238660-322976 GCA_024364735.1 Boesenbergia rotunda | reverse complement strand
ACGCTCGATCGGGAGGGGCGCGGCTAGGGCACGAGAGAGGAGGCGGCGTGTGCGTTGGCTGCGGGTGAAGGCAGCGGCTAGGGCTGGCCGAGGCTTTTAATTAAAGGGAGCGGGGACTTTTTACAAAAAGGTCCTCTAACTTTCAGAAATTTTAATTCTACCTTAGAGTAAGGGTTTTAGCCCTTGGACCCTCCAATTAATTATAATTCATCTCAATAAATTTTCTAGGATTAAATTATTTACTTTCTCGTAATTTAAGAGTTTACCCGAAACCCTTGATAAGTTTTAGGTTTTTACAATAAAAGCCCTTGGGCTCCTCCCGTAGGGCCAGAAACCCTAGACTCTATCCGGAAAAATCTCGAAAAAATTTTCTGGTCCAGATTTTTTTTCAAATTTTCCGTATTTTACATTCTCCCCACTAATAAAAATTTGGTCCCCAAATTTCACAATTCCTTATACGGCACACACTAGCATCAAAACATGTCTATACCCATCATGTGTAATCACTTCGGCTGATAACCCTAAGGTTACACCGCTACGGAACAACTGGAGATATCAATCCAGAGGTTATCATCCGATAACCAAGTCCACACCGAATAATCCTCAATCCTAAGATCACTGACGCCAAATCTATACTCCGATCCCACGAACATAAGAATGTTACATTCATAAGTATCATCCGAGTATCCCAAGTCAACTGACATCCTCTTCCAACCATCACAAATCATATACGTGCGTATATATATAAATTCTCAAATTGACCATCAGAAGATATCATATAATTTAGAGATTGTGCCAGTATGTTGTACCATTATGCTGTTATCAATAACAGACTTCTTAAATAATCAACCACTGAAGATCATTTATTCACCTAATGATCCATCAAAGGCTACAAATCCGATAAGTCCATGTCCACTAATAGAATCCTCAAAGCACAACATATCATAGAGATTCGTCAATCACAATCCACCTCTCAACACCAGCGAGAAAGTCCAAGGTGATATCACCTTATCATCCCGTGACCTAATAGGTCCACGATAGGGGTATAATAACCGAAAACCAGTGGACATCTTTGGACCTCCTGATTAATGTTCAATATCTCACCGGAAAATGAGGATACAGCTAACTCCACATCCTCCGCACCCTAGCGAGTCGTATATCCCGATGCACCCATCGAGATTATCCAACCACATCCACCCAATCTATGAGTCAAAATCCTCTGAGGTCCTACTTCATAACAAGGAGATAGAGACATGCAATCTCTCAGGGGTATCTCAACATACTCAGGAAAGCAACTCTTTTATTTTCCCATAGGTCGCCCTTGATATTATCTAACCAGAGGTGACCTAATCATGTAAGTGATTTGCCTCCACGCAAATCATAAGTCCAATGGTATCTTCCTAGGTTATCCAAACCAAGTACAAACTGTAACTCATAAGTGTCAGCAGTTAGCTCTACACTTTTCTGTATCGGCTCAAGTCACCTATCAAACTGTACCGCCTAGGTCATCAACCAGGTACACATGATCCATGGTCAAAGTCCTCATCGAATAGGATGTATCAATCCTCTACTAACGATGATAGCATATAGCTAATGCTACCTTCTACATCCATGTAGGTCAGAAACCCTAGTCGTGCCATCTAGGTCACCTAACCAGGCACATGCAACCCAAATGTCTGAAATTCCTTACACTAGGATAAGTCGATCCTATACCGATTGAGCCAACTACGGTAAGCAGCTCCAGTTCTCGCTCAGCTAATAATAGCTAGAACACATACTACATATAATAAGGTCTGGAAAAATCAAATTCCTTAACCTTCAACAGGTTGTCGATATATTCGACCTTAGTTGTCCGATTCAACAATCGAGACTACTAGAGAATTAACATTCTCTGCTCCAAGATCTCATCCGCAACATATCACAAATCGCTCCCATGAACGATCACGAGGAAGATAGATTGACAACAAGTCAATTCGACTAAACCAAGTCTACATATATCTGTCCATCCAGTATGAATATATGATTCCACCAAGCTGGGATAGTCTAAAAATCCTAACTCTAATAGTGAATACTAAAAGTAGGATAGGTCCATAAAGATATACCTCTTGCCGCCTGGAGATGTCCCGTTGCCGCCAAGTCCCAGAGCACAAATCACATCGCAACCACGGCTTTAAAAATCCGTAATGTACTCGGATGAATAACATCAAACCCGAGCTCTGACACCTACCAGTTCAGTGTCAGATTTAAATTCCGAGAAATCCACGAATCGATGGTATCCCGCATCCTGGGCTTGATACCAAAAATAAATTGGTACCAGATAAACACCGTAAATCCAAAAGCACTCAAGGTATCCGACAACCTGAGCTCTGATACCAAAATAAATTGGTATCAGATAAACACCGAAAAAAATCCGAAAACACGTAGGCATCGAAACCTACGCTCTGATACCAAAATAAATTGTCACGCCCCGAGACCCAGGAGCCGCTGATCCAATATAAAATCGGACAGCACCTCCCCTGTCCGGCGGACAATTTACACATACACACAGACAAATATATCACAACCACGCAGTTAAATGGCCTCAGGCCTCAAATCCATACAGAAATAACAATTATATGACTATAACTATCGTAAAACCAAAATACGATCTCACCTGAGCTGCCAGGGGGCAGGAACAAAGCCAAAACTCCACGAAGTCCAACATAGGACTCAAAAGTACAATACCATCGAATTAAACATGAATACATGTTCGAAACACCACAACGGAAGCATAGGAAATACTACAGGGTCCATAAGCACAACAAACATAAAATAAAACCAAGCGGAGCTCCTCTGGAGCTGGGGACTGGCTGCTAGGGATCTCCTGGCAGGCATCAACCTGAAATAAAATCATATGGCAACGGTGTGAGTCCATAAACTCAGCGAATACCCAGTAGATATGCATAGTATGTTATAATAACAATAGAAGTTTACGCTGATACAACCTCATATGAACAATAGGAAAGGGTATACCGAAGATACTGAATAAAGATACATACCAGAATCCATCCATCCTGCAAAGGGTGACATAAGTCCCTAGGGAACAAGTATAACATATATTCCAAGGTATACAGGTATCCAGTATATGCATGTCAAACAAGTGCAGCAAATAAATGCAGCAATCAATGCACGATGCAAAATATGCACATGGTGCAATGTCATGGTCACCCCCTAACTCCAGTCAAGCCACCGAGACAGGCGATACTGTGTCGGCCGAGTGGGTAGAGCTGTGACACTGTACGCACTCTGCCATCACTGCTCCTGAGTGACCGAGTGGACAGGATGCTGTCGGGGGACCGCCCCCCTACCCCATGTATATATGAGGGAGCGTCGCTCTCATCTCCTCTGGTCTATGGGAAGAGAAGGGATCTCCGCCTGCTACCACGCTCCGAAGCCACTACCCTTGAGCGGTCGAGCGGAGCAGTACAGAGCAAATGCACACATCCTACGGTATCCACTAACCCATGAGTGGCCGTGTGTGCATAACATGTACCGGAAGACGATAGGCTCAACCACAAGGGAGTCACTGATCGCCGGCATGCAACAATGCAAGGATGGTGTATGATAGATACACATACCTCCCTCCCAAGTCCTCAGTATACTAGGTCTCAGTCTGAAATCCTATAACAGGAAATACAGTTAACCTACAAGGTATACTGGCCGAAAACTACAGATCCCTCAAGGTCAAAGGCAGGAGATACCTCACGATCTCAAAGCATCCATATAGATATGACACTACCTGATACTGTATGGAACTAACATCATAATAACTCAGCGATAAACCACAGGTATCTAGGACAGGCATAATAAACAGGGAGTCAACAAGTATCCAGAATAGGCATACTAACCAGGGATAACTAACAAGTATCCAAGACAGGCATAATAACCAGGGACAGGCATAATAACCAGGGATAACTAACAAGTATCCAAGACAGGCATAATAACCCAGGGATAACTAACGAGTATCCAGAACAGGCCTAATAACCAAGGATAAATAACAAGTATCCAGAACAGGCATAATAAACAGGGATAGCGTATGATCTTATTGCTATCTATAACAGACTATGCATAACAAGATGACAATATCTAAAAGATAAGTCAAAGGGTACCCGCCTCCAAGAGTAGAAGTCCGTATCAAGTATAAGGAACCTCTCGTCGATGATTTGCAAAGGATAAATCCAAGTCAAGTCCCTGTATCAAGGATTGTATTTAATTAGCTATTACAAAAATCACAACTAGCTAATTAATCCCTAATTCATTTTAGGGTTAACCAAATCCATTTCTTTCTATTTAATTTCCTTTAATTAAATAGAAAGTTCCTAATTACTCTATGTAATTAAGGTTGGGTTCACTTTCAATTCAACCCCATCAAGATTAGGTTTAAATTCTTTATTATTGATTAATCCCTAATTAAACTCACTTATCTTACTTAGGTTCAACTTAGGTTTAATCTAAACCTAACCCAACACACAGAACCACATCCAATCCCCAAATTCAAATTCACAGAACTTATCTATTGCTCTAATTGGAGTACATAGCTACAGCTAAACTGATCCAACCTGAAGTCTGAGCAATGGAATGAAGCTAGAGGAATTAAGCTCCAATTAAAAGTGAGCATGGATTTCACAGCACACAATAAATCCAAAATCTTACATTCCTTACCTCTTATCCCGGTTCCAACTGCCGACGCAAACAGCAAGCTGAAAGAACACTCCACCCAATAGTGAAGCTCACGGCGAACTCTACAATCCATACACAACCTTGAATCAAATAGATCATCCACATCATGATCCAGATCAATCAAAGGCCTTACCTCAATTCACAGCCTTCACAGCAACAATCCAAGACACTAAATCAGAACAAACTATCAGAACCATTTAAACACCATAACCTTACCTGAAGGTTATCAGTGCACCTCCTCAACTCCAGATTCTGGCAACGAAGGTGCCGGGAGAAATCCCACACCCATTCAACAGATCAAGCCCTTGGGACCAAATCGAAACCAAGAACAGAGACATTACAAGATCAACTGAAATTAACTAACTCACCTGAAGAGGATTCGCACACAGGAAACCGTAGATCCACTCCAACGAGTTGAGAGCAACAATCCCAGCAGGGGAGGGAAAGATCGATACCCCTAAACCAATCCGACGATGGCCTCACAATCTCAGCATAAAACAAAAGTCGATCCAAGTAAGGCAAGGTCAAGATTCAATGAGCCGAGAGCTTACCTAGATGAAGGTGGCCACCGTACAACCCTAGCTACTCCAAATTGCCATAGCTCACGCCTCCACGCCTTGCATTCAACGATCACAGCAAGGGGAATCTAAATCGATGCCGTCGACTAACCCAATCCCAGCGCGACTACCGGGGGTAACTATCCGATTTGCCAAGCTTCGACGAAATGAAATGGGAAGAAGCCCCGCGATGGAGAAGAAGAACGGAGGGCTCTGACGGCGTCGGTTCTAGGGCACGCGGGAAGGAAGAAGGGAAGGAGTCGTCGGCCGATTTCGTGTGGAGGAGGGTCGGCGACGCTCGATCGGGAGGGGCGCGGCTAGGGCACGAGAGAGGAGGCGGCGCGTGCGTTGGCTGCGGGTGAAGGCAGCGGCTAGGGCTGGCCGAGGCTTTTAATTAAAGGGAGCGGGGACTTTTTACAAAAAGGTCCTCTAACTTTCAGAAATTTTAATTCTACCCTTAGAGTAAGGGTTTTAGCCCTTGGACCCTCCAATTAATTATAATTCATCTCAATAAATTTTCTAGGATTAAATTATTTACTTTCTCGTAATTTAAGAGTTTACCCGAAACCCTTGATAAGTTTTAGGTTTTTACAATAAAGCCCCTTGGGCTCCTCCCGTAGGGCCAGAAACCCTAGACTCTATCCGGAAAAATCTCGAAAAATTTTCTGGTCCAGATTTTTTTCAAATTTCCGTATTTTACAGGTGGAGACTCCATGGCCAAGACAATGCTGACCTGTGATGCATAGAGCTGGACTTGGTTACGAAAATTCGGGACAAAGCAGCCGCTTGGCTAACCTCCTATTGAAAAAGGATGCAACAAAAGTACAACTAAAGGGTGCTTCCTCGGTCTTTCCAGGTCGGCGATCTACTATGGAAGCGATTCAAACCTGTTGGGGATATGAGCAAACTGGAACCTCAATGGGGAGGACCTTATAAGGTATTGTAGAAGCTATCATCAGGAGCCTACTACCTATAAGAGGCTCAAGGAAAGAGACTAGATTGACCTTCGAGCATAACTCATTTACGATTGTATCAAGAGTAAGAATCCTTGTAGTTAAGTTGTAATGCCTCAATGGAAATGATAATGTAGGAATTAGTTGCGTTGCCCGATTGGAACTCCAGATACTACATTTTAGCAAGTTATAAGAGGGTTCCCCATGCCCAACGATTGCGATATACCGAACGTGGCACCTCACGATCTAGTATGGTCGCTTGATCGAAACTCCAGACTCTTACTTTTCAGCAAGTTATAAGTGGGTCCCCTGTGCCTAACGATCGCGGCAGACTGGACATGACACACCCATGATCTAGTATGGTCTCTAGATCAGACGGATTGTACCATGAGTTCATTGATCTGCTCGACAAGGGTATTTCGACACGACTAAGTATAAAAGCTAGAGCGGCTTGTTGGACAAATCATGTGGACCTCATTAAAGCATTCAGAAAAAGGAAAAATAATGAGAGCAAAAGCAAAATAAAGCAAGGCAAATTAAAGAAAAGACATAGTTCCTTAGAGTGTTTAGAGGTTTATACACGCTCTTGGCAAGCTAACCGAGAGAGGGAGAAAGAGCATCTAAGCCAAGGGGGGAAAAACATCTTCGGGGAGATCATCTAGGATCTTGGCTAGCTTCACGACACCTGTAGGCAGGTCGGCAGGAATGTGCCTGGTTTCCTTCAATTGTTTCAGCGCTCCATTGACACTATACTTAAGCATGTTCGTCATGCACCTACTGAGGAGCCGATTGAAGTCCTCCTATCGGAGGTATTTCACCCTGTGGGCTTCTAGCCAACCGGGTTCACCCACTTGGTATGCCTCCAAGATTGACTTGTAGGAAGCTGACTCGGCGCTCTGCTAATCAACTCTGCCTTGGCAATAGCTAGTTGTTCCTTCTTGGCAGCTAGTTGCTCTCCTAGGCATTGGATCATTGCATCCTCAGCAATCAGCCCGACCTCTTTGCTTGCCATAGCCGAATCATGGGATAGAGTCAACTCCTTCAGCTTATCAGTTAAAGCCTTGGCCTCTACGATCTTCTTGTCCAAGTCCAACGGGGCTTGTTTCTACTGGGTTAGGAACGATTGCAGTTGAGACTCAGAATTCGCTCTGCGGCGTGTTCAACGGCTATCGTTTTGTTCCTCTTCTCCTCAAAGCGCTCTACCACCTGGGACAGTTGAACCCTCATCTGTTGAATCTCAAAGTGGAGAAGGGTTAACCCCTAGTCACTGAGTGGCAAGGAGGCCTGGCTCAGAGCCGCTTCCAAATCTTGCACCCACTACTTGCTTGCCCGCCTCACCCAAGCGTTGTTCACCTGGGCTTGACCTATACCTTGACAAGCCACCTAAAACTGGAGACGACAAAAAATTAACATGAGTCAGAATAAGAGACTAAAAGACCAAGCACTAACCTGGGTGGCATCTTGGACGAAATTATTAGCCAGACCGACGAGGCTCCTAGCCTAGTCACTAGCAATCCTTCATCCTAAGCGGTAGGCAACCACCCCCACAAGTGCAGAGGCTGCGGCGGGGGGGGGGGGGGTTGCTGGATCCTCGATCGACGACCGATGACTGTCTGTGGGAGAGGGGAGCGTAATGTTACTAAGGGCCTTGAACCCTGATTGGGCTGAGCGGGAAGAGTTGAGATCTGCTGGAGTCCTCGATGGTTGGGAGTTGGACGGAAAAGAAACTGCTCCCGCTAGCCGCTAGGGGTGAGCTTGGGATTGGTTGGCTTGAACCTGCGTATGTTCGCGGAGAGATAATTAGTTGCACCACTTTGGCCGCCTCCATGCCAGAGGATACTAGTTGCATAGAGTCATCCGACCAACATCTCTTTCAGCTCATTCTCAGTGGGGCCTCCTCCTCAACCCCCGTTGACTCAGAAGGAGCCTCGGGAAGGGCGGGTGGAGGCAAGGCAACGGGTAGGTCATCCGTTTGAGTGGGCTCATTGTCACCCGTGACAACTACTAAGCCAGTTAGGGCAATCATCCTGGCGGAGGTCATCGCTGAGCGAAGCTTTCCACATCATTTTTGCTGCAAGCCAAAGAAAAAATTTCAGTTAGCACAAAAATATAACTTGCTAGAAAAAAGTTTACCAAAAGGAAAGGGGCAGCTCGATAGGGATTTGACTCAACCCAAAAATATAGAGCAGGTCTTCCTGGAGCAGAAGGTTAATGTTGAATCATAGGCTAGCCACCTTCTCATAGGCTGCGGAAAAGTGGATCCGACGGTAGCTCTTTGGTATCACAAGCTGGCCACCTTCTCATAGGTTAATGTTTATCCACTCAGTCAGCCAGGTTAGAGGGGGGACATTGTTAATACAAACATAGTGATTTTTCTAGCCCTTGTTGAAAGAAGGAGCCTTATCAAAAAGGACCACTTTTAAGTGAGCCTGGAAAAAGGAGTCGGGTTATTATCTTTTGGGGTAATAAAATAAGTGAAAAACATGAGGGAGAAGAGGGACACAGTATATGATAAACATGATCACTGTGCTACAAAGAACCTAAATAGAGTTTAGGGCTAGTTGAGGCAGAGGAAGTTGGAAATACCTATAGACCTCTACAATGAAAGGATGAACAGGGAAACAGATGTCGACGAGAAGCTGATCTCTAAATACAGTAAAGAAACCTAGAGGAAGAGGATGGGGGTGATTTAGAGTGTTAGGGATGGTCATATGAAAATCATCGAGGATTTTGTAGGTCGTCCGGATGGCCCCAAACTCATTGTCGTCAACATCAGAGACGACAAGTGTGTACAAAGACCAGGTATGGCTTGGGGAATCTCTAAAGCCATAAGGAAAGAAGATGCAAGGATTTATCGTGGAGAATGAAGGATAACTGGTCGCTGAAAGGGATGGAATCGTTAGAGAAACACACACAGAATGCCATAGGAGGAGAGGGGGAGAAGAAGAAATCAGTGCAGTACTTCTGCATAAAAACTTTAAGGCAACCATTTATAGGGAGGGCTGCTCCACTCGACCATCAGATGGAAATCAAAACGAAAAAAAGGCGGGATTAAATCTTAGCCGTTGATGTCCAATTGACCGAATGACGCTTCGAAATCTCCCCCTGACATAGCCTCTTTAATTTGTACCTTGACATGCCTCGAAGTCTGGTTGGCCTAAAATGACATGTGGCAGAGAGAGAGAGTGTGTGTGGCTTTAATGAGTGACAAGATTAAGGTGATCATTACCATAATGGTTGCATCTTTTGTTGTGAGCGCGCCATCCCTCCTAAATGATGCACAATGGACTCATTAATGCTAACAGTATGGACGCGTAGGGAGCCATACCGTAAAGTGGACAGCTGATGTTAACTGTAAAGGAACCATGATTTGACTCACTAAGTCCAGTCGGTTAGACTTGGACTCCTCCTTAACTAGACTCGAGGAGGAGACTTGTGATACTGGGTGAAGTGTGGGCCCCATCGAAGATGAGTCAGCTAGCGGCTGACATGGAGTCAAGGGCATATAAAATTGTCAAAGATTGCTGCTCGGCTGACCCTGAGTCATCGATCGGATAATCCCGTTTTTAGCTCGAGCTAAGCATAAACCTTGGTTAGGTTCTTCGTTCCCAGCCAACTCAACAAATCGGTCGATTTCTTCTACCTATAGCTGATCAGCATCCTCGCGGTTAGAAATCTAAGGAGGGGCTCTGTAGGTTCTGATTGACCGCGAATGAAGGTTGATCGGATGTACCGTTCGGCTAGATACATAAAGGACGCCCCACACGGAGGTTCCACAGCAAGTCAACTTGCCTAATTTGGTCTCAGTAAGTCTTTGTAGTCATTTAGCCCAACAAAGCTCCACTTGGGCCCATCCCATGCATCTTAAAGCCTGGACATGCGTGTCGGGAGCATGTGGGCAGTATCTTGTAATAAATGCTCCATAAATGCTCCGTAATAATAAGATTATAGTGAGAATGGAGGTTGAGAGAGATGTTATTAAAAGGGGCCCTCCCACCATATGCAGATTCGCCACAGAGAGCTCACTTACGATCCATCTTTTTCCTCACCTCGTCAAAATCTTCCTGCAGTCAACTTCCATGCCTTGTCATTAGCACGTTGATTCCTCGCCCTCAGATAGGATCAGATGTTAACATTTCATTTTTTGTCTCTTTTTTCCACTGCATTCTGTGCTTAATTGGACTTGCTAAGTCATTAGCAAATGTGTATGTAATTACACTATTCATCCCCTCTAACAATTTGATCATCTCCCTAATTGATAATTTTTGTGTATGTGATAGGGTTGAGCATCCCAGCGTTGACATGTGGCACAGGGAAGCTACGTGTCATGGTCCACTGAACTTGAACGCCGAGTCATACCAAGACCCCCTCGGGAGAGCTGATCAGAGCTTCGAGGTCAAACTGAGCTTCAGGCTCCCGAGCCTATCTCAGGAGGACATACGCCCGAGGTTATGTCGGGCTGCAGGCTCCTGAGACTATCTCGAGAGAATAGGCAAGAGCCCCAGAAGTTAGATCGAATGTCGGGTGCCTGGGAATAGCTTGGAGGACAAATGCCCGTGGTCAAGCCGGGCTTTAAGTTCTCGAGATCCTCGTGACAAAACAAATGAAGGTTCTGAGGTCAGTTCAGGAGATGAGACCATGAGACATATTCGGGAGAGTGGAGCTCAAAGATCAATATATCCGATAGCCCAATCTCAAGTAGCCGTTCCTCTTCCAGAACAAGAAGTCATCGGATAATTATTGTTCGTTACATGCGGCAATTAAGGTCTTAATGATCGCAGCGACCGTTATCAAAAGCTATCAAGTAACCAATGATTAAGGAACGTGGGGAGACGTAGGGACACGTGTGACCGAAACCTCAGGTATATAAGGTGCTCGGGCATCCAGGTAAGGGGAGAGCTTCCGAACTTAATCAAGTCTTGCTTCCTCGTTGTGCTCCGAATAGCGATAAAGAGTCTGACTTGAGCGTCGCAGTGGGCTTCGCTGAAAAATCTTCCGGTGCATTTCCATTAACGCTCGTGTTAATCTCGCAGGGCGTGATCATCTTCTCTTTGTCACCATCCTCGTGGGCTGCTCTTTGGTGACTCGCCGTCCGCGTTGATTCCGGAACACTGTATCAACCAATATGGATTTTTTTTATCAACCTAAAGTGGATTTTTTTGATTAACCTAAAGTGATCAAACTTATTATGTTCAAGTTGGTCTTTAAGAAGAAGATTGATATATATGACAATGCATATATGTATACAGTCAAATTTAAGGTGAAGGGATACTATCAAATATAAGATGTTGATTATGATTAGTGCAACGAAAATTTATAAAGATATTTTAGAGAAGAAAATTATTAAAATATTTTTCTTAAAAAAAATTAAGGTCTCTTACTTTTTTTTTTTAAAATAGCTTATAAACTATTGACTTATAAGTTATTTGCAAATTTTTTATCAAGTATATTTAAAGAGTTTATAAGGTTCAAAATAGCTATGTAGAGTTTATAAGCTCAGCCAAATACCCTTTAAGTATTAAAAGAAAAATATAATTGGTTTCCTTTTGAATGTATATTTATAATTAGATATTTATTTGAAATGTAGGATATGTGTGATTAACCTTTAAAGATAATAAACAGTTTTATAAAAAAAATCTTTTTATTGAAGAAAAATCTTTTAATATACGTTTATATTTGGTTAAATTTTCATAAACTCCCCACATACTAAGTCAACTTTGCATGCAATCCCACATAAACTTTTCTTTGCATGCAGTCCTGATGGATTGAAAGACAGTTTGGTGAGTATTATTGAAGAAAGTTGAGTATAAAGTTAGAAATTGAGTATGTAAGATTGCATCCACCATATCATAACCATGTATCATTTTCACTCTTTATACTCAAGTTTCCTCTTTTATATTCATTTTCACTGATGTATTTCATTTTCACTCTTTTATACTCAATACATTAGAGTGTAAATATAAGGAAAAACTTATGTGGGGAGTATATGTAAAGATCAAAGGGCTATTTGGGAGTTTTCAGCAATTTACCGTTTATATTTTCAGTAATCTGAATATTTTGGATATGTGATTTTTCTCCACGAAGTCCACTGAGATCGAACCCGATCCAATTACATCGACGTTCCAGTTCCGAGTTAAAAAGCATAGACACTGCTTCGGCGACAACAAATGGTCAGAAAGTTTAGACTTTAGAGGATCATATAGCCCGACCGACCTCATTCCTATAAAGCTGGTGTAGGAGGTGCAGCACTCCAACCTTGATCCTGAACTGCCCCCACAGCTTTTCTCCGGATCGACGTTTGAACGCCGACAATGGATAACTCCGGTACGGTCGATGGTTCTAAATCCCCTTTCGGGGTTCCATCCTAAGTTCTTCTCGTTCTCTCGATGCATGCTGCTTTCCGATCTATATCTATGATTCCTTTATTGTCTTTTGATGGTTCCTTGATCACCTTACTCGACATTAAGGGCTGCTTTGGCGCCCAAATGATCATCTTCAATCTGGAACATTAGGGTGTGAACTTAAGTTGCAGGTTTCGTGTATTTCTGTCGGTGTTATATTGTTTAATTCACTCTATATATTGCTTCCTAAACTAATTCCTCCTTGTTTATATATATATTTTTATTTCTTGGTTGTAATAGTCGTAAGAATCGCTGGGTCGTGACAGATTGGAAACAGACGATGATTAAATTGAGGGATTTTGATAGTTGTGTTTATCTTTACGACATTCTAGGGTTCATGATTTTTGTTTTTATTTTTAATTCACTCAAGTTCCAGTATGATATTTGCAATTTGAACTTATCATAGTAGCTATTTCTTTTGTAACTTATGAATCTATCATCCTTCTTTGATGTCTCAAATGGCTATTGCTTTATCTAGATTTAATACTGGTTTGTCGATCCTTTCAAAAGTAATCCATCCATGTTATGTTAGTAATCATGTTAACTACAGGAAAACCATATTTTCTTAAAAACCACGGACGACTAAGTTCTTACACAATGTCTTGTTTTCTCTCTCGAATTTTTTTAATGTACTTAATAATGCTATCTCTATTCCTTATTATCTTACCTTTTCTACTTAGTCAAAAGTGTATGTTAATGTGCTTGAAAGGGTTGAGTTCGAGTGTTCGACCAATTGATTGATATTGGGAAGACTAAGATATTGGAGGAGATTAAAATATGATTGAGTTCAACCATGTATGTGCTTCTTGGGGTTGGTACTCTATGAAAGTGCGTAAAATGGTTTGTTATTGTTATCATTACTGATCTAGTAAACAAAATAATACGGGCTTTGTTGACAACTATGTTCGTTATCTGCTGTAGGGGTTCCCTAAGGATCCCTTTTAATAGGCTATAAATGAGCTAAACTTTCATGAGAAAGTTTGGTGTTTATCTTCGTAAGAACTTGTTTATATTCGTTCAATATTCATAAGACCAATTAAGTCAACAAGGTTGAACAACTCATTAAATTAAATAAACAAACTTGAACACATGTTTAACTTATTAATATTTATGAATAGAGATTGTGAATTGTTTTAGAACAATGCCCATGGACAAAGTTTGTGAACCATATTCATCAGCAAAGCTTTTATCAAACTTGTAAATAGACAAGGAACCTCTGAAAACAAAAAGAAAAAAGAAAGCAAAACAAGCTTCTAATGTGAAACATACTAACCAACCAAATAAGCTTAAAATGTAAAAGGTATCAAACAATCAAACAAGCTCGAATTGAGAGATCGATAACATCTAAACGAACCAAGTTTAAGCCCAACTTAAACCAAGCTCAAGTTCATAAAAAGAAATTAAGTGAAGCTTGAACAACCATTTCAATAGCTTGGTTTATTTTATGATTGGCTCGGCTCGGCTCGGCTACCTTGTCAAACAAGGCTCCGCTTGACTTGTTTATAGCCCTACCTCTAAGGTTCTAATGCAGGGTGCATACTAGCCTAATTAATCAACAACTCCTACACTAGGATCAGACTGAGGTTCCAATAATGTCTTTGAGATGGAGATAGGTACATCTTTCAAGCCTTGATTAACTTCTTGAGCAGCAGACATATGCATATGTGAACGACCATGACCATAGCTACGACCATGGTACAACCATGGCTACGACCATGTCCATGTCCATTCCATAGTCACAATCACGACCACGAGCAATCCACTTCATGACATCATCTGATAAAACCAAATAAAATTTTTAATAATCAATTGTCACTAAAAATTCTTAAAATAATAGAAATTATATGACTCACAAATACTCCTCGACTTGCATATGTATATTCTTAGATTTAAAAATCACACAAAAAAATAAAAAACCACAAATAAGAATCCACAAATAATATAGCAAATCATGCTCTAACACTAGCTAAAATTGTCATGCCCTATCCCACATAGTAGGAGGTACCCTCTTGGTGATAGTGTGATAAAAGAAAACTAGGAACAATCCAAACAATTTCTAACTTAAGATAACTAAGAAACTCAATGAACTTTAATTATATATATTTTTTCTACAAATTACAATGGCTTGTCCTTTTTCTCCCTCCAATTTCCCTCTCGACTTTGATTTCGACACTAGGAGAAAAATGAGAGAAAAAGTGCAAAGGGAAGGGAAGAGGAAGGGGAGGGCAACAACCACCGTCTTTCTCTTCAAACAATGGTTGAGGTGGCTGCTGTTGCTGCATCAGTAGTGGCAGAGTGAGATTGAGGAGAGGAAGATAGAGTGGGTCTTATAGAGGAGGCTTTATTGTTGGTTGGAAGAAGAGGAAAAGGACAAAGAAGAAGAAAGAAAAGGGGAGGTGCTATTACTATTGTTGGGAGAAGATGGAAAAAGGAGGAAGAAGAAAGGAGGAAGAAGAAAGGAGGAAGGAACAGAAAGCAGAAAGGGAGGAAATCAACATATGGAAAGGCTTCGATTCGATGCATGTGGTGTGAGAGGAACTCACGTGGGAGAGAAAAAGAATGAGAGAGAGGAAGAAAAGAGATAACATTATCCCTAACTCCTTAAAAAATTTCATAATTTATGCCAACTTAATATTTTGTTTAGCCATATATTGGCTAAAATAAATCCAAATCAACCCCGATTCAAACCTACATAACCCTAATCATCACATCTGTTTGATGAATTTAATTCGAAACCAATTCAACTTCAACTCAGCACCTAAATTCTATTTTTAACTATTCAATTTGATTTATTTTGCCTTGTAAAATTTTAGAAAAATAAAATTTTAAAACGAAAAAACTTCAATATTTAACAGTCGTTTTGACAGAGAAACATAGGTGTGTGGTCAGATGACTTATGTGATAAGCAAGTTAGTCAATTGGCAACATACCAAGTCAATTGAAGTATTCGTTGCTAGGTAGAATAGTTGAGAAAAAGCTTACATGATCAAGAAAATAGTCAATTGGGCTGAAGTAGAAACAATAGCAGATTGCATGCTGAACTTGAAAGCTATAAATAAAGAGGCAAAGCGAGCTTGTCAACGTCAATGAAAGTGAATGAACATTGATAAGAAGGCTTGGAAAAGAGTCTCGAGAAGGGTTCCATACTTGTATTGCTTTCATTATTGTATTTTTGTTTTACTTGCATTTAATTTTCTTGTTCATATTGTAAGTAAAACATTGTTAGAGGTTTCTCTATCTTTAAAAAGGAACCTGAAAGAAGAAAGATAGATATTCGAGGGGTGACTCACTGGACAAGGCCTATTCATAGGCCATGGAATAAGAAATGGAGATTCTGAAACACGTAAAGTAGAAATGTTAGCCGTATCCATGAATTTTGTATTGTTGTTTGTATATATATCCGTTGCCAACTAACAACTAACCAAGTGAGAACTTGAGTTGAGAGAATGCAATTTCAGGCCACACCTATTCATGCTCCCTCCAGCTGGTTCACAGATCCTAATAGTGTACACCATTAAACTTATCTTTTGGTGCTCATGTCTAAGAATCAATGAATATTCAGTTCATTTTTCAATATCAAAAACATTAGAGAAGAAATCAAACTCCAAAAGAATGAACTAGTGAATGAAATTGAAGGCAAATATTACTAATTTGGAATGGACATACTGTCTTCCTGGGAACAATAGTTTACTGATAAATCCTTTATGTTAGTTTCCCTTTGCTAAATGTACATGTACAGTTGGCACATGCCAACATAGTCATTTTCTTTCTTGTATAATAGAGAGCTGTTTGACAAATCATTAGCTACAGTGTACTAAACATACTCCTGGTTAGTGCTGGGAAGTACAACCTGATATGATATACTACCCATTATATATGGTGGAGTAATTTGAAATCTTGGCTACTTATGCATATAGCTCTATCAATAAAGCATAACAATACACATGCATGACATATTCATACTTGTTTACTTGATTTTGTTTAAATTCCAAGGCAGACTTTGCATTTATATGGATACTTTTAATTTTGTGTCTAAGGTAAATTGATCTCATGCATTGATGACTTCTACATTGAAATTTGTAGAAAATTGTATAGTATTAGTAGAAGATTTATGTTTAGAATGTATTTGAAACAATAACAGAAGAAAGAGCTCTAGGAAAGTGGAACAGTAAGTTTTGGAATATGAAAGTATCTGTAAGCATTTTTCTTCTTGATATGAAGTATCGTTTCATTTGTTTATTTTTTTCTTTTTTTTAATACATTAGACTCTATTCAAAGCATGACTAATTTTCCTTGTCTTTGAATGTTGTTAGGGGTAAATCCGCCAACTTTCATTGTACCACCTGTTGAAGGTATTGCTGGAGGGGGCACTGGTTATGGGTGGACTGATGGTGGTGTTGAGTGCTCCAACTTTGGCAGAGGTGTTATTGATCCAACTCAGATTCCATCAGCAGACTTGTTGCAAGTCTGGTGCATGCCTAGCACAGCAAATGTTGGTGAGCAAGACATGCCTCGGCCTTTTGATCATGTAATTCATTCTCATTATAAATACTACTTTTTTGAAATTTATCTTGAAGTTTATAAGGGCAATGTTAAGGTTGTTAGCGTAAATCATCATCCTCATGCTTAAATTCTCTGGATATTATGACAATACATCAGCTGAAATACTTTTTTGAGGTTCAGAACTAATGTTTATACATATACAAACATTGTTCTAATTTGCTGAATGTATTTTCTTGTACACTTCAATGGCTAGGTTTTTACTTTGCTTCCTTTAAATTATTTTTCTCAATGATTGAGCAAAATATAACAGATGTCTCTAAACAGATATCCATTGCTCAATAATTGTAATCATACTAAATATATTTTCTTGTATGTTTCAATGGATGCTTTTTTTTTACTCTGCTTCTTTTAAAAAATATTTTCTCAAAGATTGAAAAATATAACAGATATCCATTGCTCAATTAGTGTAAACATACTAATTCTCACCCGATGCATGTGACTGGAATGACTAACATCCACTTGATACCTTGTAGATTTGTTTATAACGACGAAGAATAATGTGGTTTCATCATGATATTATCATTTTACTCTTGTATTTTTCATATATGTGGAATATGTTAGTGTGTTTTCATGGGTCGTCTATATGAATGTTGAAAGGATATAATGCATAGATTAACTCCTATGGTTTTGTTCTTATTTCAAGGCTACGACTCTGAGTACATGGATGCCACAACCTTTGCTATGACAACTAAAGTATTGAATATTAGGAATTTTCCTTTTCCCAATAATTTGTAGGACCGGTGCCGTCGATGGAGGGGGGGGTGAATATCGACCGTGAAAAACTTCGTAGAAAACTCGTCGATCGTTCTAGACTCAGAGCGTTAGTGCAGCGGAAAAGTAAAGCAGAAAAATAAAAGAACACAGCAGACACGCGGGATTTATTTACTTGGTTCCCGACCCCCCTGGGTCAGTTCGTCCAAGGCCTATGTACTCGGCGTGAGTCCACTATTGGTATCTTTTCCGGAATTTCCGGAGGCGGAGTAAACCCGTCTTACAGTGTAGAAGTACAATCAAAAAGATAATTAATTATGTGCGTAATAATAAAAGCAAACCGAACAACAAGGATTTGAAACTCGGCCGATCTGGACCTCCGAAGTGCCGCGCACTTCCTCCTGGAGCCTCCCGGTCGTAGAGCCTCGTCTTTGGCGCGTTGTCGTCGGTCAGAATGATCAGAATCGCTCTGGAAAGTTGTGTCTGAAGCTGAGAGGTCGAAGCCCCTTATATAGGCTTCATTCGGGCGCCTGATACATTGGGGGCGCTCCTATAGACTTGGTCAAACTTTATCCCCGCGCCGAACTCGCCGCGGCTGATAAAACCTCTGACCAGGGCGCCCCGAACCTCCCAGGCGCCTGAGTGAAGGCTTATCTGTGTTTCGAACTTGAAACAACAAATACAGCTTTCAACTTGGGCGCTCGTATCATCTCGGGCGCCTGAATGATAGCCTATTTTGCCTTCTTCACGAAATTGCATCTTTTGCTCTTTGGGCTGGGAGCCTGGATCCTACTGGGCGCCTTGCTTCAAAGCTTCCTGCCCAAAGCTGGGTTTTGTTCTTTGATCTGGGCGCCCCCATCAATAGGGGCGCCTGGGTTGGCTGGTTTCCAGCCCCTTGCCTGCTTTGTCTCCGGTTCTTGGTACCTGCAAGATACACAAATACAAAGCAAATATACACACAATATTAGCCTTAAGGACTTGGTTCGGACTTCGGATTTCCACGAAACCCTAGGTCGAACCGACGCAAGTTCCCACTCCTGAGAACGCGCCTTTCACCTACTCCTTTCAGGAGCCGGTTGCCACCCAGTCCTTCGGGTGGACTTTAGCTTAGCTTCCGATACTCTCGGATCTCGAGACGTCCGAACCCTGACCCGTCTCTACTTCTGTCCTTAGCCATCGCTCAGCTAAGTTGCTCAGTCTCTCGGACCAAGACTTCGTGCCCAAACCCTAAGTCCAGGACTTCGGTGCCCAACCCTCGGCCAGGTCTTCTTGCCCAGTCCTCGACCAGGACTTCGTGCCCACCTTCCGAGCAGGTCTTCGGTGCCCAACCCTTTGCCAGGACTTAGTGCCTAATCCATGATCAGGACTTAGTGCCCAATTCTCCGAACCAGGACTTATTGCCTAGATTCACTAGGACTTTGGTCCATTTTCTCTCTTAACTCCCCTTCCCTTGTTCAATGTATCACTGACTTAAGTGTATTGTCAAACATTAAAACACTTAGAGGAGGACATCATTGATGCAACTTGCACCAACAATCTCCCCCTTTTTGATGTTTGACAATATCTTAATTTAGATTGGTTGAAAGGGCTAAACTTTAACTCTTGGGATCAAAATAAAAAATGATCTAAATTTTGAAAATCTATTTTTGATCCTCTAGGGAAAAATAGTAAGAGATTAATTTCTAATTTTCACTCTCTCTCCTTTTTGAAAAACATTTTGTTTTTTGATCCTTTGGAAAGAGAAGAGAAAAAAAATTTAAAATTTATTTCTAACTTAAGGCGCATCTCTCCCCCTTTGTCATACATAAAAAAAAAACCAAAAATACTTGCACCAACAATGGAAACCTTTGGTTCTTTTTGAAAATACTTAGTGTAATTTTTGAAAGCATAGTATAAAACCAAGTAATTAAATTGTACCCAAAAAGAATTTCTATTTTGTCACAAAAACTTCTCACTTTAAAAAATATTGCTTTAGAACGACTTTCACAAAAAAATTTACTCATAAAAAGATTTTCACTAGTGCATTTTGAGAAAGCTTTGTATTTTGAAAGATATATTGTACTTTTTGAGAAAAACTAGTACTTTTGGAAAATGTAAGTACTTTTGAAAGATTATGTAATTTTTGAAAAATATAAGTAACTTTGAAAGATATTATGCATTTTTGAAAAATATTTGCAATTTTAGAAAATATAAGTATTTTTGAAAAATATTATGCATATTTTGCAAGTACTGAGCTTTGAAAAATTAAGTACTTTTGAAAAATATATTGAATTTTTGAAAAATTAAGTACTTTTTGAAAAAGATTAGACTTTGAAAAATATAAGTACTTTTTGAAAAATATTATGCATTTTGAAAACATAATATTTTACTTGACTAGGTTTCTTTTCCAGCCTGACACAATCCTAGGAACCCTTGTTAACTACAAGAACATTTTCCTAAGTGTCCTGGAAATTCTTTCCAACTCAAGTAACTATTATTTCCAAACAGAATTTTGATAAGCCAAAAAATGATGGTATATGCAAGTATATTTTTAAAAATTTCAAATATTTTTGAAAGATCTTTATTTTTAAAACACAATATTTTACTTGACTTGGTCTATCTTCCAGTCTGACACAATCCTAGGAAACCTTGTTGACTACAAGGACATTTTCTTAAGTGTCTTGGAAATTCTCCAACCCAAGTAAACATTATTTCAAAAACAATTTCATAAGCCATAAAAATTATGAAAAATAGAATAATAGTATTTTGAAAGACTTATATTTTCAACAAGATTTTGAAGATATAGTTCATGAAAACATGTTATTAAATAATTCTTTTAATTTGACCTCCCCCTAAACTTGACCCAGTCTTAGGAAGCTTGTTGACCACAAGGACTCTTCCTCTAAGTCTTTAGGGTTTAGTGCAGATCAAAGGAATTATCTAATAAATTGTCAAAGATAATACTTGTTAAAAATAGTTTCTTTTTGATTTAGACTCCCCCTAAATCTGACACATCCTTGGAGTCCTTGTAGATCATTAAGTGGACCTTCCTCTATGTCTTTAGGGTTTATCAAAATCAAAAGACATAGGCACAATTTCAGAACGTATTTTGAAATTCCGAAACATATTTTGAAATAAAGGTAATTTGTCAGGCATAGTTTTCGAAAAACGTAAGTAATAGTATTTAAAACAACAACAACAACAACAACAACAACAAAGCCTTATCCCACTAGGTGGGGTCGGCTATATGGATCCTTTTACGCCATTGAGTTCTATCCCCTACTATATCATCATCTAGATTTAAATAAAATTTATCTTGTTTTATTGTTGCCAACCAAGTCTTTTTTGGTCTTCCTCTCCCTCTTTTAATGTGCGTATTTATCATAGTTTCACATCGTCTAACAGGGGCATTTATTGGTCTTCTAAGTACATGTCCGTACCATCTCAAACGTGTCTCCCGAAGTTTTTCTTCAATAGATGCAACTCCGACTTTCTCTCTAATACTCTCATTCCTTATTCTATCCATCCTCGTATGTCCACACATCCACCTTAACATCCTCATCTCTGCAACTTTCATCTTTTGCTCATGTGCTCGAGTCATAGCCCAACATTCAGCACCATATAACATAGCAGGTCTAACTGCCGTTTTGTAGAACTTCCCTTTAAGTTTTAGAGGTACTTTACGATCACATAAGACACCCGATGCTAATCTCCATTTCAACCATCCTGCTTGTATTCTATGTAAGACATCTCTCTCAATTCCTCCATCACTTTGCAAGAACGATCCTAAATACTTAAAGTTCTCGATTTTAGACAACTCATCATCTCCTATCTTAACAATTGTTTCACTACGTCTAGCATTGCTAAACTTAAATTCCATATATTCAGTCTTTACTCTACTAAGCCTAAAACCTTTCATTTCTAGAGTTTCCCGCCAAGATTCTAGTTTAGCATTTACTCCTTCACGTGTCTCATCTATCAAAACAATATCATCTGCAAACAACATGCACCATGGCACTGTATCTTGAATGTGCCTAGTGAGTTCATCCATGATTAGTGTAAAAAGATAGGGACTTAAAGCTGATCCTTGATGTAACCCTATCCTTATTGGAAATGCTTCAGTCAATCCACCTGAAGTCTTCACTCTAGTCGTTACATCTTCATACATATCTTTAATTAGGTCAATATATGTTACGCTAACGCCTCTCTTTTCTAGAATTCTCCATATAATTTCTCTTGGTACCCTATCATAAGCTTTTTCTAAATCAATAAATACCATGTGTAGATCTTTCTTTTGCTCCCGATATTTTTCAATTAATTGCCTAAGAAGATGTATAGCTTCTATTGTCGACCTTCCAGGCATGAACCCAAATTGATTTTCGGTTACCGTGGTCTCCTTCCTCAATCTTTTTTCTATTACTCTTTCCCAAAGTTTCATGGTATGACTCATTAATTTAATACCCCTATAGTTTGCACAATTTTGTATGTCTCCTTTGTTCTTATATAAGGGAACTAGACTACTTACCCTCCATTGATTAGGCATTTTTTTTGTTTTCAATATTAAATTAAATAATTTTGTAAGCCATTCAATACCTTTTTTCCCTAAACATTTCCATACCTCTATTGGGATATCATCCGGTCCCACGGCCTTTCCATTTTGCATCCCTTTCAAAGCTTGTTCTACTTCTGAAGTTTGAATTCTCCGATGAAAATTAAAATTTCTATACTCATTTGAAATACTTAAATTGCCTAAGTCAAGTTGGTCCCCTAAACTTTCATTAAAAAGTTGATGAAAGTAAATCTTCCACCGCTCTTTTATTTCGCTATCATTTACTAGTACTCTATCGCATTCATCTTTAATACATCTTATTTGACTAAGGTCTCTTGTTTTCCTTTCTCTTGCTTTAGCTATTTTATAAATGTCTCTTTCCCCTTCTTTTGTATCTAAATTTTGATATAATCGTTCAAAAGTTTTATTTTTTACTTCATTCACTGCTTTCTTAGCCTCTTTCTTGGCTATTGTATATTTTTTTAAGTTTTCCTCGTTCTTACAAATATATAATTCCTTATAAGCTATTCGTTTTTCTTTCACTTTCTCTTGTACTTTCTCATTCCACCACCAAGATTCCTTCCTTGGTGGTGCATGCCCCTTTGACTCACCGAGTACATCCTTAGCTACTATTTTCAACTTTGATACCATCTTATCCCATGTCGTATTAGAGTCGCTATATATTTCATCTAATGCTTGTATTCCTACCTTCTCCTTCAATATGTTTTGCTTCCCATCCTTTAACTTCCACCACTTAATTCTAGGAGTCGTGTATATTTTTCCTCTATTGATATTATAACTAAGGCGTATATCTAACACAACTAATCTATGTTGGGTAGTTAAGCTTTCTCCAGGGATAACCTTACAATCTTTACAAATCTTCCTATCTCTCTTCCTAACCATAAAATAATCAATTTGTGATTTATTATTCCCACTTTTGAATGTGATCAAGTGTTCTTCTTTTTTCTTAAAAAATGTATTAGCTAGTATAAGGTCATATGCTATCGCAAAATCCAATATAGTTTTTCCTTCTTCATTTCTTGTTCCAAACCCATAACCCCCATGTACTCTCTCATATTCTTCATTTTTCGCTCCGACATGTCCATTTAGATCGCCTCCTATTAAAATCATTTCATTTGGCGGAATGTTTTGTAATACCTCATCTAAATCGCTCCAAAATCTTGATTTAGTTTCTTCATCTAATCCTACTTGAGGTGCATATATGCTAATTACGTTCACAACTTCTTTCGCCACTACTATCTTGAGAGCTATAATTCTATCCCCCTTTCTAACTACACCAACAACTTCATCTTTTAAAGAACTATCTACAAAAATACCCACTCCATTTCTTGTTTTACTCTTTCCTGTATACCATAACTTAAAACCCGAGTTCTCTATCATTTTTGCCTTCTCACCTACCCATTTTGTCTCTTGCACACACAAAATACTAATTTTTCTCCTAATCATTGTATCTACTACCTCCATTGTTTTACCAGTGAGAGTTCCTATATTCCATGTTCCAAATCTGAGACTATTACTTTTCTTATAATGTTTATTCTTAGTCCACCTATGGTGTGAGAACTCTTGCCTATTTAACACTACACCCAAGTTCTCATGGAGATGTAGCGGTCCTTGCCGAGACGTTACAGTCGGACCCTGCAACGCGAACCCTTGCATATTTAGCGCTACACCCGGGTTCTGGAGATGTAGCGGTCCTTGCCGAGACGTTACAGTCGGACCCTGCAACGCGTTCCTTCCGGGGAACATCCTAGCATTAGCATAATACTTTAATGGATCCATTCATTGAGTATTTGCCATAGTTTTTTTTTTTTTACGCTGGCTGGCAACCTAACGCAACCCTCCTCCTTTATCCGGGCTTGGGACCGGCCATGACTAGGTCGTCACAGGCGGAGTTAGTAATAGTATTTAAAACATTTAAAAAAAACACTCCCTCTGTACCCGACACCGTTTGACTCTATCTAGGTGCCTTAAGGAACTTTAGTGTTTTCCTAGGAGACTTGTGTCTAATTGTGTGAGCCAAACAATTTTTGAAAATGATATACATTTTTGAAGACATACAATATATTGGCAATCAGACAAGCATGAAATCTATTAAATCATTATTATGTTAAAGCACTATTTTGAAAATATATTTTTAGGAAAATATTCTAGCAATTTTGAAAGACAATTTTGAAAACTATTTTTCAATTTATTAGTCCTTAACATCTCACCCATTCTAGATGTCTCAATACAGCAAGCATGGTTGCCTTATGGGTGTATTGTGAGATGTTTGAATTATTTTCCTTAATTTATTATTAAATCTAAGATTTAATTGAAACTTGTGTTAGATTCAAATCGAGCAATAGTAAAGTGAATTTGATTTTCAGTAATTGACTTCCAGGTCTTGGCGAGGCACTAGGCCTTCTTTGGCCGAAGCCTTATTGGATCATCAATCCTTTCCTTGACAAAACCTTTTATAGAAAATTCATCTTCAAGTTACTTCTTGAAAGATTTTGGTCTAACTAGTTTAGGTCTTCGATCGGTAGCTTCGGTTAGTTCCACCAAAAAGGCTTCCCTAACGTACTATCATCTCACCTCCACCTAATGCTAGGTTGATCAAGTTTCAATTAATCTTTTTCCTATAGCCGTTCTAATTTATGTAGAAAATTAAACGTGAATGACATGACATATATTTTAAGAAAATTGCATATGTATGGCATGACAGTTATGCATGAGTCAAGCAATTCAAATTATTTTATTTAAGTTTCTAATAATGTATCAAATTCCCGATTTGATACATTTTGTGTGAACCTTCGATTCACTTTGACATATATACTTTTATTAAATTGTTGTAGTTTGGGTAAGATTTTATTTAGTTCTACTTTAAGTTATTTAAGATTTAGTTGGATTCAATTTAATTAATTGAAGTTGAATTAATTAGAAATTAATTAAGATTGAATTAATTAGGAATTAATTAATTTGAATTAATTATGATTTAATTGAATTAATTTGAATTAATTTGGATTTTAATTAATTAAGATTTAATTGAATTAATTTGAATTATTTTGAATTTGATTTAATTAAGATTTAATTGAATTAATTTAAGTTTGAATTAATTAAGATTTGAATTAAATTAAGATTTGAATTAATTAAGATTTAATTGAATTAATTTAAGTTTGATTTAATTGAATTAATTTTAGTTTGAATTAATTAAGATTTAATTGAATTAATTTAAGTTTGAATTAATTAAGAATTAATTTAAGTTTGAATTAATTAAGATTTAATTGAATTAATTTAAGTTTGAATTAATTAAGTTTTATTGAATTAATTTAAGTTTGAATTAATTAAGATTTAAGTTTGAATTAATTAAGATTTAATTGAATTAATTTAAGTTTGAATTAATTAATATTTAATTGAATTAATTTAAGTTTAAATTTAATTAAGATTTGAATTAATTAAGATTTAATTGAATTAATTTGAATTAATTAAGATTAAAGTTTGAATTAATTAAGATTTAATTGAATTAATTTATATTTGAATTTAATTAAAATTTAATTGAATTAATTTAAGTTTGAATTAATTAAGATTTAAGTTTGAATTAATTAAGATTTGAATAATTAAGGTTGAAATGATTAATTAATAGTTGTGGGTTTAAGTTCATAATTTTCATTATTTCGAAAATTTCTGACTCATCCACTATTTCTTCTCTGTTTATCCTTTCAAGTTTTTCTAATAATTCTGATTTATTTGAATCTTTGTGATTTTTATTGACTATGACCTTAATCTTAGAAAATTCCATCTCCTCCTCAAAATTAGATCTTTCAATATCCTCATAGTAGGCGGAGTAAAATGGGCCACTAGGCAATTTTCTGGATTATCCAAGAGAATAATTAAATTATTATTTAAAGAGACATCATCTCCACTATCCTCAGAATTATCCTTATTATCTTCAGAATTATCCTTATTATCCTCAAGATTTTCAAATTTGAATTCATAATTATCTAAAAGATTTTCATATTTGAATTCAGATTTATCCTCAAGATTTTCAAATTTGAGTTCAGATTCATACAAAGGATTTTCAAATTTGAATTCATAATTATCTAAAGGATTTTCAGATTTTAATTCAGACTTAAAATTATTAGAATTTTCAGACTTAATTTCAGTAATTTTATCAGTTCTGATTTCAGAATTAATAACAGTAAAATTATCAGATCTATTTTCAGAATTAAAATTAATTTCAGAATTAATTTTACAGATTAATTTATTGATATTGATAATTAAGGAGTTAAATTTTGATAGTTTATTACTGTCTACATTATCTAGTTGATCATGCAAGACATTAATTTGTCTATTTACACAATTTAATTTTTCAGTAAAATTATCTAAATAATTTACATAAGAAAGTGCAGGAGATTTAAAAATTTTCGGAACATAAATTTACGTACCGTTGCCGGACACTTATTTTTGTAGTGTCCGTATTTCTCGCATTTGAAGCATCTGATGTAGTCCTTGTTCCTCCGGACTTCTGGCGCTGGTGTCTCCTTTGCCGCCGGTGAGGAACGATTCATACGAGTAGGACACTGATTTTTATAGTGCCCTCTCTCCTTGCACGTGAAGCATATAATATGGAATTTAAAATTTGACATTTTAAAATTAAATTATACCTGATTCACCCCTGGGCTCTCCCTCAACTCCTGGCGTCGTTGCTCCGTCGGCGGTTAGTCCGGTGAAGAGCGGCCTCGCTCTGATACCAATTGTAGGACCGGTGCCGTCGATAGAGGGGTGGGGGTGAATATCGACCGTGAAAAACTTCGTAGAAAACTCGTCGATCGTTCTAGACTCAGAGTGTTAGTGCAGCGGAAAAGTAAAGCAGAAAAATAAAAGAACACAGCAGACACGTGGGATTTATTTACTTGGTTCTCGACCCCCCTGGGTCAGTATGTCCAAGGCCTATGTACTCGGCGTGAGTCCATATCTTTTCCGGAATTTCCGGAGGCGGAGTAAACCCGTCTTACAGTGCAGAAGTACAATCAAAAAGATAATTAATTACGTGCGTAATAATAAAAGCAAACCGAACAACAAGGATTTGAAACTCGGCCGATCTGGACCTCCGAAGTGCCGCGCACTTCCTCCTGGAGCCTCCCGGTCGTAGAGCCTCGTCTTTGGCGCGTTGTCGTCGGTCAGAATGATCAGAATCGCTCTGGAAAGTTGTGTCTGAAGCTGAGGGGTCGAAGCCCCTTATATAGGCTTCATTCGGGCGCCTGATACGTTGGGGGCGCCCCTATAGACTTGGTCAAACTTTATCCCCGCGCCGAACTCGCCGCGGCTGAAAAAACCTCTGACCAGGGCACCCCGGACCTCCCAGGCGCCTGAGTGAAGGCTTATCTGTGTTTCGAACTCGAAACAACAAATACAGCTTTCAACTTGGGCGCTCGTATCATCCCGGGCGCCTGAATGATAGCCTATTCTGCCTTCTTCACGAAACTGCATCTTTTGCTCTTTGGGCTGGGCGCCTGGATCCTACTGGGCGCCTGGCTTCAAAGCTTCCTGCCCAAAGCTGGGTTTTGTTCTTTGATCTGGGCGCCCCATCAATAGGGGCGCCTGGGTTTGCTGGTTTCCAGCCCCTTGCTTGCTTTGTCTCCGGTTCTTGGTACCTGCAAGATACACAAATACAAAGCAAATATACACACAATATTAGCCTTAAGGACTTGATTCGGACTTCGGATTTCCACGAAACCCTAGGTCGAACCGACGCAAGTTCCCACCCCCGAGAACGCGTCTTTCACCTACTCCTTTCAGGAGCCGGTTGCCACCCAGTCCTTCGGGTGGACTTTAGCTTAGCTTCCGATATTCTCGGATCTCGAGACGTCCAAACCCTGACCCGTCTCTACTTCTGTCCTTAGTCATCGCTCAGCTAAGTTGCTTAGTCTCTTGGACCAAGACTTCGTGCCCAAACCCTAAGTCCAGGACTTCGGTGCCCCACCCTCGGCCAGGTCTTCGTGCCCAATTCCTCGAACTAGGTCTTCGGTGCCCAACCTTCGGCCAGGTCTTCTTGCCCAGTCCTCGACCAGGATTTCGTGCCTACCTTCCGAGCAGGTCTTCGGTGCCCAGCCCTTTGCCAGGACTTAGTGCCCAATCTATGATCAGGACTTAGTGTTCAATTCTCCGAACCAAGACTAATTGCCTAGATTCACTAGGACTTTGGTCCATTTTGTTACTCCTCTCTTAACTCCCCTTCCCTTGTTCAATATATCACTGACTTAAGTGTATTGTCAAACATTAAAACACTTAGAGGAGGACATCATTGATGCAACTTGCACCAACATAATTTGGGTATTTGCCTCTTTTTGCTGGATGATAGATCTCGAACAAGTTGGGCTAGTGGGCTTGCTAGATTGTGGTGTCACCCCATAAATAGGATCGCTATTTGAGGTGAATGATTCTCATGAATGGAAAAGTCATAATGTCGGTTATTTAGTGTTTGTAAGCTAAAATCTAGTTTCTATTTCTAAAAGCGGACAATGCTATTATGTTTTGACACCATAAGTTAAAACATTTAAATTTTATATATTTCAAGAACCTTTTTGCATCTTTTTTCAATAACAAAAATCTGACTGAGTTTCAATGTCAAATTTGTCAATTTGCAAAATATATTCCAATTTTTTATCTGAATTATCACACCCCGGGGGTGTAAAATAGTAAAAGAGACTCTATATTCAATGACAATATAATAAAAGAGACAAAGACACTATAGGGATAGGCTTATTAAAACATTTCTCAACTTTATTTATTTATAGCATTTTCTTTCTATACAAGGGAACGAAAATGGTACGAAGAAAACATTAGGTGACATAAAACGTGAATACAACGAAACCAAAATAAGTCAAATCAGCAGGTCGAGATCTCTGAGCGACACTATGTACAACTTGAACTAACTATACTATCAAAATGATGCCTGTGTTTGCAAAATTGGAGGCCAAAAAAAGCAGACAATAAGCCAAATAGCTAAGTGGGTAATTATAATTGATGTGCATGAATTTAAAATCTGTTTAAGAGGTCAAAGAAATAGAGTAGATCAAAATCTCTTATTACAACTTCAAGTTTGTTTTATGTTCTCCATTTATCTCTAATGTATATATAGATATACAGAGTATAATCTCAACAGGGATTAATAACATAAATCATGAGTATCAGTCTGATAAATCAACTAAAAAGTGAATTACTAGAGCCAATATCATCAGACTATAATAATGTCATACGTTATCCAATGTACGGGCTAAAAGCCCACATTGGTGGACTACGATAATAAAGCGCTACCGCGCAAATCAAGATTGACCGAGAGCCACTTCATGCCACCACATAACTCATGTGTACTGTTAGATACTCTGGTATAAGTCTTGGCTCAGACTTTTCACTTTTAGGATTTTATTTTATCATCTTTGTTATTTCACTTTATCCTTTTTACCATCATTGTTCAATTCTAAGCTCATATTTTCCATCCAAATCAACTTTTAATATGAATCATGATAATTCATTACGGTATCAACATAAGATTTGCAAGTCAAGGGCAAGTAGCAACAATATGCCATATCAGCAATAGAGTATGTAAGGCCAAACAAATCTATGGAAGGTCAAGCAAATCTTAAGACAAGTATCAATGGAAGAGTAGGACAGAACATTCATTTCATTTTTAAAACACCTTTTCCCATCTTCATCCCCATATAAACTCTGCATGTGGATATAAAATAATATCAATTTTACCCTTCGATGATTTAATTATTTTAACACCCACTATGTTACATATCATTTTAATCCCTTTTTTAAAAAGCAGTTATGCATGCATTTATAATCCATTTAGCTAGTTATTCATGCACAAGGAAAGGAAATGTAATGAGTCAAGAGATAGAAGTTACCCACATTTATCTACAGAAAAATCGTCAAGTGTTGGCAGATTACCGTGCTCCACCCGAACTCGTAACTACAAGAATCATATGAAAAACTTTAATTACCCCAAAATGGTACCCAATCTGAGTAATAATAGTAACTCTCAACATCATCGACGACTCAAGGTCGATGGATCATTTTTGATCTCGCTACCTTGTACCATTTCTCATGTCTAAATGAGACTTCCACTAAAATCTCATGAGTTAGGCATCCTAAATAGAAATAGTTAAGAATAACATATACTTGCAAGAAATGCATAGGACATCGTGATGAGGGAAAAAAACTTTTCCCTCTTCGTTATTGGCTTTGGATGGTTCTCTGACGACTATTGCTGAGATGTTAGGAAAGCAAGAAAAGAGTAAACCAAAGGAGGCTGCGGGAGAGGGCAGCAGCTAGGGCTGCTGTCCCTTCATTGCTGGAAGCCTTTGCTAGCTCCGGCGAGCTCAGTCAAAAACAGGACAGCAGCTAGGGCTGCTGTTGGAGAAGACAAAGGGCAGCAAACTGCTGCTGTTGAGGAGAAGAAGTAGGAGAGAGCAGCTAGGGTTGCTACTCTTGGCTGCTGAAGGAGCAAACAGCAGCAAAGATGCCGCTGGTCCTTGATGGAGGAGGAGAAGAGGAGAAGATGCTCACTCCGGCTGTGATGGCTGCGGTGCAGAGATGAAGACAAATGGAAAAAATAGAGAGAAGAGAGGTGGTTGGCAATGCGTGGATGGCATGTGTGGCAACAAAGAGAACGGCAACGATGAGTTTGCACGCGTGGGAGAAATCCACGGGAGGAGAAGAAAAAGAAAAATAATGAATAGGGGGAAGAAAAAATTCAACATGTAACATGAATTCACCTTACAAAGAATCACAACCTTTTCCATTAATCCATAGTGATGCTTGAGGACCGTCTAAGACCTTGTTAGTTCATGATATTTATAGATGATCACACTAGACTTATTGAGTTTTTCTAATGAAAAAAAAATCAGAGATAGCTCTTATATTTCAAAAATTCAATACCATGGTTCCAACTCAATTCTAAACGAAAATACAAATTTTCAAATCAGACAATGTAAAGGAATATTTTTCATTCATTCATAGCGATTACAGATTATTCATTTGAGCTCTTGTTTTGACCACCTTAATAAAATGGCGTAGCCAAAAAGAAAATAGACATCTCCTATGATTAGCCTAATCTCTCATGTCCTCTATACATGCACCAAATCAGTATCAGGGAGAAGCCATTCTCATTGCAGCCTACTTCATAAATAGAACGCATTCTCAAGTGTCAAAATTCTAGACCCCATGTTAGTTAGTTACTACATAAAACAATCACACATCTCATATTTGTATTCCTTCTCAAGTTGTTTGGCTGCTTTGCTCTTGTGCACATTCATAGCCAACACCGGGGAAAAATTGATCCTAGTTCTTGGGGTATTTTTCCCATAAAAAGGGTACAAATGTTATTCTCCAACTACAAGAAAATTTTATAACTCCATGAATGATACGTTTTTGAACATAAACCATATTACACCAAATTTCATATTTAGAGGAGAATAGTTTCACACAAGAATATCAGTTGTGGTACATCACTACAACGAAGATCAGTGACCTAGATATTTCCACACTTTATCAAATCTGGTTAATAGGCAGATAGATGTCCCTACTCATCAAAATGAACCCATGGCCCCATACTTCGACTCATTTCCTCTCTTTAACTATTGATCAAGTCAAACAAAATTCCAAGCACCTTCATTCTCACACACTGTTCAAACCAAAAACAATAGTGACCTTTTTACCTATTCTAGGAGGGAAAAGTACAAGAGAGATAGAACAAGTACTCCTTGAGCAAAGCTAAGAATTAGAACCAGACTTGAGATCAAAAGATCCACAAGGTAATTCTAATTATAATTCTTTTAAAGATAGTGATCTTCCTATAGCAAAAAGAAAGGGTGTTAGAGAATGTATAAAACATGCAATCTATAGCTTTGTATCATATGAAGGGCTATGTAATAAGTATAGGACTTTTGCGACAAGTTTGGATCCATACTAGTAGTTCTCACAATACCGAAATGGAACTAACTACTTCATTAATTGCATGTCAAGAATAATTTACTCAATGGAGACATGACATAAGAAGTTTTCATAACCATCCCTACCTCCAGGATTCGAGTTATAAGCCATAATCAACAAAGTTTGTAGGCTAAAATGATCATTATACAACTCAAACAATCCCAAGAGCTTGGTTTGATAAATGTACAAGAGTAATCATGCACTATAGTCATCTACAATGTGTGGCGCATCACACCTTTGTTAATAAGAGATCATCTGTAGAAGATAGGCATACTCAAGAGCCTACTAGCCAAATAATTCAAAATCAAGATTTGGGAAGCCTTAGCTATTTTCTTGGAATAAAATAACTTAGTCAAATGCAATGCAGGAAATTGGAATGCACGGATGCAAGGTAGTAGATACTCTCTTGAACTCAACAATTAAACTAGTAACCAAAGAGGGTTGTGCACTAGTTGATAGAGATAGATATAAGAGATTCGTGGGCAAAATCTTATACTTATCCTACACAAGCCTCAACATTGACTATTTGGTTAGTATTGTAAGTCAATTTGTGAACAATCCAAATGAAGATCATATAGTCTATAGGATTGAGCTATTTAAAACTAACACGAAGAAAGAGTTTATATTTCAGGAAATCAATAAATAAAAGTATTAAGATATATAATGATGTTGATTGGGCAGGATCAATAGTAGATCAAAAGTCAACTTCTGGCTATTGCACATATGTATTGGGAAACTTAGTTACATGTGGAGCAAGAAACAATAGAGAAGTCGAATTAGAACAATAACACATTATATGTGAAGGGATGTGACTATAAAGACTCTTAAATGTGTTAAGGATCGTTGTCAAAGAACCTATAAAGATATTTTGCGATAATAAGTCAACTATCAATATTGCAAAGAACCCAATGCTTCATAAAAGAAAAATAGAAGAGAGAATAATCAAGTTATTTCATCTGCGGCTTAGTCTTTAGACAACAACATCTTCTCACTAAGGCTTTACCATGAAAGAACTCATACACACACACACACACATTTTATTTGTTGCTAGTTTTAGAAGCTCTTTCATTATTTTCTAGATGTGGTATCATCTATAAATAGGGTTGTACAATATGTTTTTGATTAAATTGAATAATAATTTATGTCTATTTTTTGCAATACCCAATCTATTTAAAATCCTTATACAGACTTGTTGCTTTTGAATAACCCTTTCCGAAAGATTTTATGATGTTCCATTAACTTTATCTACAGTCATATGGACTATCAATATTGTGCATGTTCCTTATTCTTAGACCAACACTAAAATCTCATTTCTTCTTAGTCTGAGATTTTCTAATTCTTATCCATTTTGTTTAATAGGTTATATATCTCTAAATTATTCTTGAAACTCAAATAGAGACATTAGGAGTTAGAACTTAGACTCTTATTTTTGCCCTTTTAAAGTTTTCTTTGTTTGATTTCTAAATGAAATCTGTATTTACAATTGTCACTACTTACCATTATAGTTTCTATGTGAGTGTCTCTTACACAATTTGTTATAATATTTTCTTCATTTTTGCTAATATATTATCATCTTCCTCTCTTCTTAGAGGAGTTTCTTATCTTTTATTTTGTAAACACCTAGTAATACTCATAAATCTATACTCTTTGGGTAACTTTTTTCAATCTGATAAATTCTCTTTTGTTGTTAATTTCAAATTCACTGAACAAATTATGATGGGATCATATTTTTGTGTCAGCTTATCTGGCACTTATTTATTGTCTCTGAAATTACAGTTTTTCCAAGCTAGGGAAAGATTTGTTTGACTATTTGTTACAATAACATTTATTGAAATAGTCTCATCTAGGGAATAGAGAAAAGTTTGGTAAATCTGATGGAATGACTATGCTAAAACGGAGGATACAAAAATAAAAACAAGGAATAAGTAAGGTTGTAGCCTACAAGAAGGGCCTCTCCTTTGAAAACTTGTTCATATGTAATTGGACAGAATTTTATCTGAAATGATTCGTGAACATTAAGGAAGTCTTCAAATGTCTCTGTATTTAGCATGTTAGGTATTGCTTTATGCATTTTCATGATTTTGAGTTCAATGGGATCATGCAATAGTGTATGCACAAACCTCTGTTTGTTTAGAATCAAGGTTTTACTTGTTTGGTAGTATTATGTAAATTTCTATATAAATTTGTTTCCCAGAATTTTTGTACTACTAATAGCGGGGTTAGCTGAAACCTGAATGGTAGATTTACAGATCCAACTAGCACCTTGTAACCACAGAAATCCTTGTTTTACTTGACTGAATCATGACTAATTCAACCTTTCATATAATCAAACTGTCATTAAGTAAGGACCTTAAACTATAGACCTAAGCTATGCTGATGAACAGCTTATGTTTTTTAAGTCCTCAAGATTTTGTGCAACACATAATGTTACGATATCATACTGAAACTGAAAATTTCTTTGCATTTCAGCCAGATTTGTTGTGTTAGTTTGATATGAAACATATAATTCTTTTCTTATCATTTCTGACCATAACTAGTAGCTTCTCTTGCTTATGTTTTCTTCCATTTTCTTTAGTTGTTTTTTTTTCCTGTAAATATTTTGGTCAAAGGTCTCTCTTTTGGCGGCAAGAAATGAAAAAGAGAGTGTTCAGATTGCTATGCGCCCCAAACTTTCATGGGCCAGTTCAGGCATTGCTGGCACTGTGCAGATTCAATGCTCCGATCTCTGTTCTGCTGCTGGTGATAGGTTAACTCATGTTTTTCTTCTAAGTTATATGTTACTGTTTTAAGGTTTTACTTTACTAGCTCTAGTATCCCATGTTGTTGACGGTTGCCCTTGTAGGTTGTTAGTTGGTGAGTCCTTGACCATGCGGCATGTGGTCCCAATCCTTGGTGTGCCTGATGCTCTTGTACCTCTTAGTCTGCCAATCAATCAAATAAATCTACTTCCTGGGTACTGTGTTTAATGCCAATTATCTAATCATGTTCATATCTATCATGACTTGCTGAAATATATTCAAGTAGTAGTTTTCTTTCACCATGAACTATTTGTTCTTCTACAGAGAAACAACATCCATCTGGGTGTCAGTTGATGTTCCTGCTGGGCAGCCACCTGGTTACTATGAAGGCCTGATTCTCATTACTGCTTTGAAGGCTGATGCAGAGTTAGATCATACCATATGCACTGTTATTTATAGATATGCTACATAATGAATATTGTTCTTTTAATTAAAAAAAACACTTGTTTTAATCTGTAATGTTGAGTCATTTGCTCTCTTTGAGACTTATTGCTTGATTTGCTCCTCAATTGTAGATCTTCTGCACATACACTAGCTAAAGCCGACAAGTACAAGTTAAATAGAGAACTGAAAAACTGCCTTGAATTGGTTGAACCTGTTGATGGAAAACCATTAGAGGAAGTGGTAGGATTCTGGTTTTGAAATTGCTTCTTGATATACAAAGTGAATTAATTTTATTTGTGTTGTTTTGTGGATTTTTTATCATGATAGGCAGAACGATTGAAATCAGTTAATTCGTCTTTGAAGAAAATCCTTCTGTTGCCAGTGTTCCATGAGTTTTACGAAGATAATGGATCATGTGATATGATGGATGAAGATGCATTGTCAAATATTTCAATTCATTTGAAAATCAATGTCACAGTTTGGGATTTTACTCTTCCATTGACACCTTCTCTTCCAGCTGTATTTGGCGTATCCTTTGAACATTGGTGTTTTTGTTTAAAAGATTTGAATTTCATATTTTCATTCATAAAGTTATTCAATCATATGTGCCAGATAACTAATCCACTTACAATATGTTGCTCTTGTGCACTGCTTCTGTTTCGTCCCTTGTTTCTGATATAATTGGCTGGAACTTCTGTTTTCCATAACTAATTTGACTTTATTTTTTAGCTTACTTCCAGCTTAATCCTTGGACATCATAGAAGAGGCCATAATTTGATATAAAGCAAACTGAAATACATGAATTTGCTAGTCATGATTTGAAAATATTTACTATATAACTCATTGTTGTTTTTGTTCTTTGGCACTACGATGTTGTGTTTGTTTTATATATCAATGTTATTAGGAAGATTTTTTAGTTTTATGTTTGTCTTTTTTTTTCATCGTTTATTTTTCTACTTGAGTTAGATCAGATTTTGGTATGATAAAATCATAGTTTCTTTTTTTTTTTTGGACTAAAAGGATGGTTCATGAAGAAATTTGTATTATAATATTAATATATCCAGAGAGACTGTAAAATTGAGACAAGTTTGTCGAATTAGAAACTATACTATCCCAAATTGACTTTATTTTCTGAAAAATGAAAGTTGTGTTTTTGCAAATGCTCATGCTCCCCGTGTTATTTTTAATCATAAACTTTATAATATGCAATAATTAGCTTGTTAATAGCTAAAACCTTTTCTGAATGCACTGTCAAATCCAGTTGAGATTTGTCTATAAATCTATTTCTCAAAAGTATGCACCTTGCAAGAATATATCAAAAAACATTTTGTATTTTTTGACTTTTAAGTAGGTATCTGAAACTGTGATTGAGGATCGCTTTGGTGTGCAACATGGGAGTGAGGGCTGGTATGACGCATTAGATTGTCACTTCAAATGGCTTCTTCAGTACAGGATAAGTCCGTACTTTTGCAGATGGGGTGATAGCATGAGAATTTTAGCCTATACTTGTCCATGGCCTGGTATGCCATCCATGTCTGATCTTATATAAATTCACCAAAAATATGGTTATTCTGATTTGAAGATCTAGACAAATTAAGAGAAGGCTTTTAGTATCACATTTTGATAGACAATCTTCTTTGGTTACTCCCATTATTTAGCCGACCATCCAAGATCTGAAGAATATTATTCTGATCCAAGATTAGCTGCGTATGCTGTACCTTATGCACCCATTCTTTCATGGTAAACCTCAAATTTTTCAGTGTATATTTAACTAGTTTATCTTTTTATTGTTTAGCAAATGTTTTTTTCACATTGAATTCAACAGTAGCAGTGAGGCAAGAGAGTCTCTGCAAAAGGAAATCGAAATCTTGAAGTCAAAGCATCATTGGCCAAAAGCTTATTTCTACTTGTGGGATGAGGTGCTGTTATTTCAGACTTCATTCTTACAATTAGAATAAATTTCTCAAGTAATATGTTGATATGACTAAACCTGTGTTTTCACTGATTACAAGTTAACATACTAACCAATCCCTTGCTCTCTGAAGTCTGAATACGAAGCAGTAACATTATTGATGACACATGAACTCTTTCAAACAAGGTCATCATCAGCTATTTCATTGTATATAACATGTTTATTTTAAACTGTGCAGCCGTTGAATTTGGAGCAGTACGAATTGATTCGCAGTATGTCTTGTGACATAAGATCTAATGCACCTGATGCACGTGTTTTGACCACATATTACTGCGGTAAGAATTTTCATTTACTTGTTTGCATGTTATCGCTACAGATAGAGTGCATATATTTATCTTCTTTGAGGACAATTGGGGTAAACCTTTAAGTTATAGAGAATAAAGTTGCCAATGATTTTTAAGTGCATGCCAATTTAACATATCAAAACATAAACAATTTACCTTATTTGCTTTTATTGTATTTCTTTTAGATATCTGATGGGCATATCACAAAATTTTGTTCCTAAGCATCTCTTTAACGAGAAAACTACTTTGCAACTTCTTGATTTGGAAAGGTTCTCTTGACTTATTCATTGTTTACTTGCATGGAAAGGAAATGAATTTGGGGAAAGAGAGGGGAAGATAAGAAAAATGAAGTCTTTTGTTGACTTAGCTTGAGTGGGAGAAAGAAGAGTGAAGAAGGGGGAAACGAGGTCCAAACTCCAAGGATTTGGGTCCCGACCTATGTTGCTTGAAACATGCGGATTTTACCATTTTAGCATGCGACCGACACCAATATCCCACCCATATAGTTACGTGAGAATCCTATGCCTGCGTGCATCCTCACATGCTGCTTGTTGGCATAAAAGCAGGACAAATGAGGTAGTATATGGTTTTTTAAAAAAATATATGATTTTAAATGTTTCAAATAAATTTGATTTTAAATCAATTCCTAAATATAATTTTAATGTTTAAATTAAAATTTTAAAATTATAATTTTTTAGATACATTTAAAAAATAATATAAAACCTTCAAATTACTTTAAAAGATGATGAATAATCTTTATTTAAGATTATGCTTGACTCTTTAGAATATTTAGAATTATATTCGAACTTTTAATTTTATTAATCTCCATGTTTATAAGTGTAATGAACTTCCGATAAATATTTATTATTTTATTTTAATAGTTATTCAAAAGTTTTAGATAATATTGCTGTGCAAAGATATTTATTCTATTTATTTAGTATTTTTGTTAAAATTATATATTCTTCTTATAATTTTTTTTATCAATAAGCTAATTTTCTTTTGTTAATTTTGTTAATGTTATAATTATGAAGATAGTTGTGGCAAAAGAAATTACTAATGTAATTAGCATAAATACATCTCAAGTAGCATTTGATAAAGATGCCAAATATAGGTCTTGGGAAGACCTAAAGGAGATATTTCAAAAAAAAAAAATCCAAAACAATTTTAAAGAGATTTAAATGGGCATATAAGAGTAAGAAATGAGGAATATGATAAATGCATGAGGTTATGATTTTGGAATAAGAAATGGAGGGAAAACTATATTTGATTTTATGAAAACATATGAACTTATAATAGCTAATATGTTTTTCAAAAAAAGAAAACACTTAGTTACGTTAAAAAGTGGAAACAATAGGTTACAAATTGATTTTCTTATAAAGATTGCAAGTTGATCCCTAGAGACAACTTAACTATACCCAACATAAGTTGGTAGTGTTAGATATATGTCTCAAGCATAGTATCAATAGAAGCAACATGTGCATGACTCCAAAAATAAATAGTGCAAGTTAACACCACCAAAACCTCATGCATTGACATGTCGGAGTGGCAAGCGAAACCATCGGACAACCCCCTCATCAAGAAATTGATCCAAATTTGCCAAACAGTCCAACAGGGGGTTGGTTCCGTTGAGCAGGTTGCGGCAATGTTGGGCTCATGGTTCGATCGAGAATTGTGGCGCAGAGCTGTTGCATATGACTTCTTCAGGCTGCGGAGTAGTAGGAAGGCGTGAGCAGCAATTGTATGGAAGCCTTACATCATGTCGAAGCACCTGTTCGTCATGTGGTAGCTCGGAAATGGCAAAGTGTGCACCAAGGACAGATTGTCGTATGTAGACTGCAAAATCTGTCCATTGTGCCAGCGGGTGGACGAGATGTCGGACCACCTTTTCTTCATGTGTTCCATCATTAAACCTCTATGGAATAGGGCTCAAAGTTGGGTACACATTGGGCACAACTTTGGGACAGAGGCAGCCTTGTTGAAGACGTTCCAACAACAATATCATGGAGGGAGTATGCTTAACAAAGTCTGTCGCTTGAGTATGTCTTATATGATCTATTTGATTTGGTAAACCCAAAATCGATGTCAATATGAAGGAGATGTGCCAAACATTGAGAGGATGTTTAGAAAGGTTCCAATGCATGTCTTTAAATTTTTGAATGCTCCTTGTGTAAGTCCTCATCAATTTTAATACAATTTACCTTTATTAAAAAAAAAGTAGGGGAAGTTAAAGGATGAGAAACAAAATATATTTAAGGAGAGAGAAGGAAACATCAAGGGCCTGTGCTACCATAACATTGCCAAGGGAATTCCCTAAGCCAAGTTGAACCTGAATCACAACAGGAGACAATAGATTCTAGTCCACAGATTTTACATTAAATCTACCAATTACGTAGGAAAGGTATAAGATCCTGCACTCAACAGTCTCTTCACAGTTGCATCTCCTACGTGAAGTTATCACCATCATTTCATGCATTTGTGACTTCCGTAGATAAAATTAATATCCCTAACTCTGTGTATGAATCTCTTAAAGTTCCTAAATGGAATAAGACAACTCTCGAAGAGTATAATGCACTAGAAAATAATGCCACATGGGTGATAACAAAGCTACCACTAGGAAAGAAAACTATGGGGTGTAGGTGGCTATTCTCACAAAATGCAGATGGAAGCATAGACAGGTACAAATCACCCTAATGGCAAAAGGATATACTCAATCATATGGTATTGATAATTAGGAGACCTTTGCGCTAGTAGCTAAACTCAACACGGTTCGTGTTCTACTATCCATTGCTACAAACTTGGAATGACAACTATATCAGCTCGATGTTAAAAATGTTTTCCTTAATGGAGACTTGACTAAAGAAGTATACATGACCATCCTTGCTGGTTTTGAGATGAGTGATACACAAGGAAAAGTATGCGAACTCAAAAAGGCCCTGTATGGGCTGAAACAATCACCAAGAGCATGGTTTGACAAATTCACAAAAGTCTTAAAGAATGATGGGGATTCTCAGTCACAAGCTTCACAAGTGGATCACACCTTGTTCATGAAGAATTTCTCAGATGGAAAAATCACAATTCTGATTGTGTATATTGATGACATTGTCCGTATAGGAAATCATGGCGATGAAATTAGAAGACTCAAATCTCTCATGTCTAAAGAATTGAAGATCAAAGACTTGGGACACTTAAAGTACTTCTTGGGAATGGAAGTAGCACGAAGCAACAAAGGCATATCTATTTCCCAACGCAAATGCATTCTTGATCTGTCACATGAAACTGGAATGAGTGGGTGCAAGCCAGCTGAAACCCCCATGTATACCAATATGAAACTTATGCCTAGAACTGATGAATTAGCGGTGTATAAGGGGCAATACCAATGGTTAGTAGGTAAGCTCATTTACCCAACTCATACACATCCAGGCATAAGTTTCTCAGTGAGTCAAGTGAGTTAGTTTCTGAGTAATCCATATATAAATCACATGGGGGCAGTGAATCGTATATTGAAATACTTGAAGAAAGATCCGGGGAAAGGTCTTATGTTCAAGAAATCTAGGTAGCCAATCTTGAGAAATATATATTGATGTTGATTGGGTAGGATCTCTAAATGATAGACGGTCTACAGGATATTGCTCTTTCGTCTGGGGAAACCTAGTGACATGGAAAAATAAGAAACAAATTGTGGTTGCTGGAAGTAGCGCAGAAGATGAGTTTAGAGCACTAGCCTCAGGTATTTGCGAGGGGATATGGCTAAGGCGGCTACTAAACGATATCAAAGTTGAGACATCAGACCCTTTCAAATCTTATGTGACAATCAGTCAGATATCGCAATTGCCAGGAAACGTCCACCATGATCGTACCAAACATATGGAGATTGATCAACATTTTATCAATGAGAAAATTGAAGATAAGTCAATCATCCTCAACTACATTATATCCTAACCAAGACTTTGTTCAAACCTAATCTAAGTGAGATGAACAGGATTCTTGGGTTGCAAAACATCTACCGCCTAGATTGAGGGGGAGTGTAGAAAATCAACCTTGGCAGATTTATTGTTTATTGTAGATTTGATTTGATTTTCTTTAATTATTTAGGAGATATTCTATAATTAATTAGGAGATATTATGTAATTAATTGGGAGATTTTGATTCCTTAAGTAGGAGTATGTGACTTGTATATAGAGGAGACATGGATATTGAAATTAATAAAATTTTTCCTTGAAAGATTTCAAGGTTCAATGTTGTAGGACTATGAAGTTCTATCGTTTGTTTAAAGTATCCACTTCAAAAGTTCATGGTTATTGGAGATTGGTTCTTGTGAGTATGAGTGGATTGTATTCAATCAAACTATTTGATATCTAATGCTTCTAGTGGAGTCATGAATATATAAATGGTCATCTTATTCTTAATTCGCTCATGCTTTGGTAGTTATCCTGGCACATGCTCCTGTATGGAAGCATAATCCTTCATATTTATAGCAAAGCTGTTGTTTGTTTTGCTTTTTTATTTCTTAATAATAAATTCCAGGTTTATGGTGATTGTTTCTCTCATATGTTGATTGTTATACAGGACCAAGTGATGCACAACTTGGATCAAATACCTTTGAGGCTTTTGTTAAAGTTCCAAAGTACTTGCGTCCACATACTCAAATTTTCTGTACTAGGTATAAAGAATTACTTTTGGTTATTTTCTTGACTTGGGATGTAAGTCTAGTGCATATGGCCTAGCTGCACCAGATTATATGACTACTGATAATACAATGCTCTTATTACTTGTTGCTGGCTAGGTGGTACAACTAGCTTGTGTTGTATTGATGCCTATTATTTATCAGCTATTTTTATATGAATTGCAATGCATCAGGTTTTCACTTTTTTTTTTTTTTGCATTATGATCTTTCTTTCATGTTAGAAGTTTTTTAAGGTTATAGATGTTATAATTTCTGAGTCATATATCCCCATAAACACACACCAGAATCCTGGTAGAGAAGTGTTGATTAATCCTTTTTTTTTCATAAAGTTTTGCTTATCGTTAACATTTTGTTGTTTTACTGGATGAACCTCCAACAAATGATTTTATTAGTATATTTGTCCTATTTATCAAACTTATTATTTTATCTTACAAATGCTTAAACCTCCTAACTAAAAAAAAACGATTAACAAGGTTATTCCGACCTCGGGTGACTGGCTCAGCCCTACGGAAGTTTTCCACTGCCGCTAGGGTAAATCGGGAAGTGCTTGCGGCGGGCGGTCCAGAAGTCCAGCGTCCCAGAGTTCGTGTCCCATTTGGAGGAAAATTTTTTGTAATATATGTTGTAGTTGGTGATCGAACCATGGATGCTTGAGATGACAACTAATCGCTCTTCCGCTACACTATAGCTCCGGGGGGCCTCAAACCTCCTAACTAGCTTAATACATAATTTAACTGAAATTTTGTTTGAAACTATGAAGCATGGCCTACTTGTTATACAAAAGACAGACAGGAGCCATAGTGCCAACTAGGTAGGGTCTGGTACATGAATCATATCTGACCATTACATTAAATAGTTCTATGCTTACAATGTGGAGATCAACTGCTCAAATAATTCCAATTTTTATATCAAATGTTCAACCAATAAACAATTTTATTGAAATCCAGAGGATAAAATTCACAGGTATAGGTGCATGATTAATGCTATCAGAATGATATTCCTGTTAAGTTCAATTATGCTGATGCTGAATCATTCTTCCTTTGCTTCCTTATTATTAGTTTAATTGACAGTTGCTGCAAACCATTATAACTTATCTTAAGCACACTTTTTCATTACACTATTGTTCTGGCAGTGAATGGGTTTTTGGTAACCGGGAGGACCTAGCTACTGATATTATTGCTGAATTACAGCCAGAAAATGGCGAGGTAACTTGGGTTATATTTTCTGTTTGGTTTAGCTTTCTGATGTTGAAGCTTCTTATCTGAGTTTGCTGTCTATATTCTAGTTTGTCTATTTTATGATTTACAACTTTATTGTGTACTTTAGAACTTTATTCTTTTGTTTGATTTTAACTAACTATTAAAGTAGTGACAAATGACCAGTCTTGAGGCCATTACATAAATAGAAATAAGAGATATTAAATTTAAAATTAATAATTATTACCATCCAAATAACTAAGTATGAGGCATGCACAATTGTACGGAAACAAGCATCTAGTGTTAAAATTATCATCAAGGACCACATGATTCTTGAAAATACTTTTAGGTTTTTAGCCTGAATTTGGTATAGGTTGAGGATAACCCATCCAAGATGCACTCTTTACTCTATCAAATTCTATCTTCACTTGAGTATTATTTACTCATTGGTATTACCTTATTTTTGATTCTGTCTAGTGCCAAGAAGTTCAACAGTGTCTGTCTACTTATTATCTCAAGTGGTTAGGCATAGGATGTCATCTCTGTGTCAACAGCAGAAATTGATTCTCCATTAGACTGAAAAGAAGAATACCTATAGTGAGAAAGTTATGCTCTTTGAGATCCATTTCCACCATCATGATATGCATAGGCGCACAGTGATCTTAGATCTTTATGCAAACAAAAGAAGAAAGAAAGTATTCGTAATTAGCAAAGCATTAATGATATCGTTTTGTCACCATATTGGATTGGGGGAAATTAGTAAAAATAATTGAAGTTAAAAAATATTTAACATAACATATAAGGAAAAAAATCATAAAACTTGTGTTGTTTTATTAACAATACCAGATTTCATTAATAAATAGTATTTATATCATATCAAGAACTAACACTTGTTAGTTCTTCGGAATGTGAATATTCATTTATAACAATAAATTTCAATTTAGAATGCTATTAATAAAAAATACAAATTATTCATATCACTATCCTATAGTATTATCTAATTACTATATTAAAATAAATAATATATAAAATAAAATATATCTATTTTTTAAAGAATATAAATGTGATTTATATAATACATAGATTAGTTTATAGTCTAATTCTTAATATAATAGTAGAAACATATTTTTTTAAATTAATACAATTATTGACACTTACTATGATTCTATTATTATATGTCTAATAATACTTTTTAAAAGTTCTATATTCTCAATTTAATCTATAACTAAATGTATAGTTAAATTATTAACAGATGAGCTATTTACAATATTTAATATTAGTTTGTTTTGTTTAATTATTATTTTAAATTTTGACTGTATTATTAGTGATATAACAAATTACTGTTATTTGATACAATTTCTGATATATTGTAATATCTCAATATGCACTATTATTTTAAAGTGATTAGTTATTCATGGTGGATCGTATAATTACTAATTTATAAATAAAAATATGACACTAATAATTATTTCTAATTAATTATTTAATATTAAATGTGAAATAGCAATTTAGTTTTATCATAAAATTGTGAATTCATTTTATATCATATTAGGATAAAAAATATATATTATTATACATGATTTAAAATCTTGTACTAACACGATACTACTCATCACCGAGATAATGTCTCATATGTTGTGTGAATCATGTGGACATGTATCATTTCATGTTAACACTTGACACCCTTGTAATGCTAAAATTGATATTTTGTAGTTTGTCTTCATAGAATAATATTGAAATTATAGCATTCTAGATGGAAAGCAAATATTGAATACAGTGGTCTTATCTCTTTCCTTTTTTTTCTCTTTCCTTCCACCTCTAATTCTCAATCAACTTTATACATCACAACATTAACAAGATACCGCAGACCAAAACATGGGCATGGCTTGATATTAATATATCTTTGCTATTATGTATACTACTGTTATTTGATCTAAAAAGAATAGATACCTTTTATTGAAGAGTGAGGCATATTGAGGAGTCTTAGAAAATTATAATTAGGTTAATTGAGAATTAGTTAATTAATATATAGATAATATGGTAACTAATATATATATATATATATATATATATATATATATACCCTCTCAGGTTGGAGCAGATATATATTAATCAAACTGAACTTGTTACAAAGATAATCAAACCGAACTTCATTTAAAACTTTTGTGGAGATGTCTCCTAGCTATTCTCTAATCTTCACATATCCTATAGAAATCAAGCTTTGATTGAATTTTCTCATGAACAAAATGATAATCAATTTCGATGTGCTTAATTCACTCATGAAACACATGATTCGATGCAATATCAAGAGCAACTTGATTCTCACACCACAATTTTACTTGTACTAATATTTCAAGTCCTACTTAAGTCAAGAGTTGATATATTCACATTATCTCAAACAGATTGTGTCATAACTTTATGTTATGACTCTACACTGGATCGCGACACAACGTTTGCTTCTTACTCTTCCATGAGACTAAATTTCCTGAAGTAAATCTTCTATCTATTTAAGAACTTGCCTAATTTTCATTTGAAAAACATCAAGTGTGCTCATGATTTGCATATACGACACCCTGCCCGGGTGTTCTCTTCAAGTAATATAAAATTTGTTCTAATGCTACTCAATGATGAACTATTGGAGATGACATAAGCTGACTAACAATACTAACCGAATATGTAATATCTTCACGAGTAAGGTAATTTATCTTCTCAACCAATCTTCGATATCTCTCAGAATGTTCAAATAGTTTCCCATCTCCTATGAGGTGTATGTTCTGAGCAGTTCTGAAAATCGGACCAGCCGGTAGGACCAGTTGAACCTGGAACTGGCCGGATTTCCGGTCCGGGTTGACTCTGAAAATCGGCCGCTCAAGAACTGGGTGCGAACCGTTCTGAACTGGCTGGGAACCGGTGAACTGGGCAAACTGGGAAAACCGGGCAAATCGGCTTGGGTTATTTTATTTATCATTTTGATTTTTTTTCCCTTTTGCAGTTTTGCTTTCTTACTAAAAAATGAAAATTGAAAAACAAAATATCAAAAACCTAGTTTGCTTTCACCCAAATTATCAAACAAATAAACTTGTGGTTTGCTTGCAAGAGAGCCGTCGTCGCTAGCCTCTAGCCACGTTGCCCCGACTCCGCCAGCCTCGCCGTGTCGCCCCACCTCCGCTAGCCTCTTCGTGTTGCCATGCCGCCAGCCTCGCTGAGTCGGCCCGTCGCTGCCAGCCTCACCGAGTCGGCCCACCGTTGCCAGCCTCGCCGAGTCGCCTCGCCGCCACCAGCCTTGCCGTGACGCCTCGCCGCCCCAATGGTTTTAAACTTGAATTTTTCTTTGAAACTAATCATTTTTTCAAAAATATCGTGTTGAGTTGCTGACAAAAACATATCACATGCTCGACCTAGTTGATTCAATCTTGATGAAAGTAGTTGGGTAAATTGTTAGTTTCATATATTTGAATAAATATATGTTTTATTATATACCGGTTATATCCCGGTTGGACCCTCGGTTAAACCGGTTGAACCTATGAACCTCTGAACTCTTGCCCCGACCGGTTGATATCCGGTCCGGTTTTCAGAACCTTAGTTCTGAGTTATTGGAACACTACAAGGCTTCATCCTCAATTTTTTCTGTCTTAATTAATAGATCGAGGATATTTTTTCTGAAATAGAAATATACCTTTTTACTCCTCATAACTTCAACACCCAAGAAATACTTTAATATCCCAGTCTTTCGTGTGAAATTGAGTATGAATGAAAGATTTAAGAGATGAGATTCTTGTAGTATCACTTCCAATGATAATAATATCATCCACAAACACAACTAATAGAATGATAACCAACTCCTGACTGCTTGTAGAACATAGAATGATCACACTTGCTTTTCATCATACCAAACTTTTCAACAACCTAACTAAATTTTCCAAACCAAGCACAAAGACTCTGTTTCAAACCATACAAAGATTTTTGAAGGCGACAAACTCGCCTGGACTCCCCTGAGCAACAAAATTTGAGGGTTGCTCCATTTACACCTCCTGAAGATCACCATGAAGAAAAACATTCTTGATATCAAGTTGATATAATGCCATAAGTAGCGACTATTAAAATAAACAATCGAACAAATATCAACTTTGCCATAGGAGAAAAAGTGTCAATCTACACTATAGGTCTTTGCATAGCCTTTAGCGACAAGACGGACTTTTAATCTAGCAACTGACCCCTCCAGATTAACTTTAAAACATTTATTTGCACCCAATAGTCCGTTTCCCTGAAGGTAGATGGGCTAAGTCCTAAGTGTCATTGTCTTCTAAAGCAATTATCTCCTCTACTATTGTATCATTCCGACCAAGATGAGATATGACCTCACGGACAGGTTTTAGGAATAGAGATAAAGTCAAGTGAAGCAATAAAAGAACAATAGGAAGACGACAAGCTGTTATACGAAATAAAAGAAAAAGTAGGATAAGTACATTGGCGTTTACCTTTGCGTAATGCAATAGGAAGATCATCACTCGAGACTGGATCTGATGACGAAGTAGTATGTCAGGACATGAATCAAGAAGTTGATGCCTGGAGTAGAGTTGAATAATGGGAGCTTTAACAGGAGCAGATTCCGAGATGGGTGCGGAGAATGTGATAGAATACATCAATAAATCATTATCCTTCCTTTGGGAGTTGGAATAAGTGAGGATGGGAAATAAGGTGTATCATTCATAAAGGTAACATCAATTAAGACAAGATATTTATTAATAGTGAAACAATAACACCTATAACCTTTCTGAAAACAACAACAACTAAGGAAGATATACTTCAAAGATTTAGGTTCTAACTTAGTGATATGTAGATGAACATCCCAAATAAAATAAGTACTACCAAATATCCTAAGATTTTATTTAGAAAAAGGATTTTCTAAGGGATTTCACCATGAAGAATAGGGGATGCTGCATCAACTCAAAATGCTTTGGGAACATTCATTTGAAATAAAGACTTATACAATTTCAAGAAGATGTCTATTTTTTACGTTCAACCACACTATTTTGGGATGAGTATCAACACAAGAGGTTTCATGAAGTATGTCATTCTGACCTATATAAGATTTGAATAATGGTATTATCACTTTACAAAGTACAGATGGACGCAAAAGGCACAAAACAGATAAAATAACTCAAAACGATGTTTTATTAAATATAACCACGTCACACGCGAATAATCATCCACAAAAGTAACAAAATATCTAAAATCAGGTTCAGACAAAATAGGCAAGGACCCCAAATATCAAAATAAACTTATTCAAAAGGAATAGTAGCACGTTAATGTACTCTAGGACTTGAACTAAGATGGTGATGTTTTGCAAATTGACACGACTCACAATCTATATTGTGGACAAAGTTTTTTGAGCAAAGGGAGAGATGAAAGTCCCATCCTACAATGAGCCTTGAAAGGAGAAGTAATACTCGAGTAAGTAAAATAATTTGGGAGCGGTGTGTCAAGAATGTAGATGCCTTTAGACTTATGTCCTTTACCAATAATCTTCTTTGTCAAAAGATTCTTAAATAAGCAATGATTAGGAAAAAAAAATGAAATGTAACCATTAAGATTACAAGTTAGTTGATTGACAGAGAACAAATTAAAGGATAAATTAAGTAAATGTAAGACAAAGGACAGATGAAGCAAAGGGTTAGTATTGATAGTGCGAGACCCACAAACACAAGATGGAGACCCATCAATTGAAGTAGCGGTAGGAATGTTAGTTTTGGACTGAAAAGTAGAAAAGAGTATAGAATTAACTGTCATATGATTCGTAGCACCAGGCCCATTTAGAGGATGAGGAAAAAAGACGTGCATTTTGTTTACCTGAATCAGCAATAGCAGTGACAGAGGGAGTTGAAGAGTGATTCATGATATTTTAGGAACTTGACAAAGTCATCTGTAGAGATAAATCAGAGGCATCATTAGTGGATTAATATGGGCCAAGTGTTTTTACTGGTTTTTACACTAAAGCTTTCTACACTCAAACTCCGTATGACTTACAATAGTAGTTGCACATAATACCACCCAAATTCGGCGTTCGAGTTTCAAAGTCCTGTGAGTTTCAAAGTCTTGTGAGCCGCCACCTTTATTTTCATTGTGACTAGTCGATATTCTAGGCAAATAATTAGTATTGTGACTCACTAAAACACCATTAAGCAGAAGGGGTGCAATACATTATGTTCATAGAACACGACTAAATACATTTTGTAAAGAGGAGACTTCAAAACCAGAGAGAACTTCTGACTTAGCAGACTCAAACTCAAGAGATAGGCCAGCGAGGAAGCTCATGATAGCCATTTGCTCTCGTTGGCGTTGTAGGGCTAAAGAGCAGAAGCATATTAAGCTCCTCATTTGTCTTCTTGAATGCCATAAAATTATTAATGAGAGGTTGACCTTGTTTTCCACGTAGTAAAATGCTTTGCAAACCTCATACATGCGAGATCAATTTTTTTTTTCCAGAGTACAGAAATATCAGGTAATCCATTAGTTCTTTAACAAATTTATAGTGATTGATCAAACAAATTACCTCACTATCAATACAATTTCGAATCTGAAGAATAAACGAACATCCTCTCTAAGTCATGTCTACTTCGAATCATCTTAAGGAGGGTCATCAGTCAAATGACCATCTTTGTCAATACTTTATAGACAAAAACGAACAGTCTTACTCCAATCCAAATAGTTCGAACCATTTAACTTATAGTTCGTGATTTTAGACATTACAGGTATTCCATCTGTCACAATAGAATGCTTATTTTCAGCCATAAAATTTTATCCCAAAGGAAGTCAAATAAGAGAAGAATACAAAGGAAGATCCAGACCAACAAACAAACTCATGAGCGCTTAAGTGTTGCTCGCATTGAGGAAAGTAGGGCGATAGGTTTAGGTTGGCGGCAAGGATCCCTGGCGCCTGAGATTGAATGACGTTGGTGATGCTCCTGATAACACATATCGGGAGGGCGGAGGTGGTCGTCGGGGATAGAGTTGATGTGGTGGTTGCTCAGCGATCGAAATTTGAGACAACGATGTCGTGGAAGGAGAGCCAATGCTAGGTGCGACGATGGGTCAACATTACAACACTACCAAGTTCAACACAAGAGCAACCTTGTGCGTTGTGCGTCGAGGAAGGGGAGGCACAACAACGACTAGATATGATGACGAGCAGCAATCGACTTCGTGCTCAGACATAGGAGGGAAGTAAAGAGTGCTGGCAAGGAAGTCATGGTCGGCTTGTGGTGGCGCGTGCGTGTGGGCAACGATGAGGGGCTGATGCACCACAGAGATGAAAGTATGTGAGTGGTAAAAGAGGTGGAGATGAAATCTTAATTTCGAATCTCTAATTTCGAAGTTGCTTTAATACGATGTTATTTAAGCTAAAAAGAATAGATATCCTTTATTAAAGAGTGAGACATATTTATATACAAACTAGGAATCTATCTTAGAAAATTATAATTAAGCTAATTAAGAATTAGCTAATTGACCGCTAATATGATAACTACTATTTAGATAATATGGTAATTAATATGAATAGATAATAACTACTATTGTAATATGATGAATTTTTATATTTTTAAATTTGATATTATTTTAGTGGAAATTATATGATTAACCAAATAAATAATATTAGAGTAAATTTTTTTTATAAATATGCCTTGCCAATTTGCTGATGGTGATCTTTATTATACTATCACAAGTTATACAACCAGCATAGAAAAATTTACATTAATTTGTAGTCTATATGTATACTATTGTAGAAATTTATTATTTGTAAACTGAAAAGTAGTTATTTTATAGAATTTGTATAGCTAAAGGGGTTAGTATAATGAAAACAAATATATATGGAAAAAGGGTCTTTGTGCAAATATGTAAGATTTAAAGGACCCACTTGTAATATTTCTTGTTCAACATAACACATATATATAAAGATAGAGAGGAATTATCTACAAGAAATAATTTTCCTTTCAACGTGAAATCAGGAGGTCACCTTTTTTCTATAATCTAGGTGTCTTGACTTTACGCGACTAATTTTGCAGGTAGATGACCTCCCCTCATAATTTGCCTAGCAAGTATTGGAGCACAGTTTATGAACACTTAGAAGCCGATATCTAGGATATTTGTCTCATTTGGGATTTGAATTTGGTCTTTTTATCGCTCTTTAAGTGCTTTACCACTGCACTACAACTATGGGAGCATGTCGCGCCCCGAGGGTATTTCCCACACTATGAGGTATATATATATATATATATATATATTCTTCGAATACAATGACAATGGTGTAGATAAAATAACAAATGAACCAAAACGAAAAGAAAATGATATGCTCAGTGAAAAGTTCAAGGAAAAGCTCACTGAATGACGTGACACTTTGCATGCAGCAATCTCCGACAGGTTCACCGTGCCCCCAGGGTATAGATTGACGGGGAGGTAACAGCAGCTCTTGTAATTTACCTCCCCGTGTTAGTCTTGGGACGGATTGACGGGGACGCTTAGGGTGAGTGAATAATCTTTTGCCACCTAAAGCCAACTAATATTAAAATGACGCTTTTGTTTGCAAAACTAGAGGTCAAGGAGACATCATGCACAAATTGCTATCTAGGTAATAAGAAAAGATATGCATTAATTTAATATATTTTAATAGGTTAAGGGACTAAAATATGTTACAATTTCATTTCACAACATTGATTATGCATAAATGGATATATACCAGTATCTATAATCTTTTACTATTTTGAATTTGGTTTTTATCAATACTTACTAGCACCCTAAATTATAATTTTTATTACTAATTTAGATAATTATTATTATTTAATTAGCATGTACAAATGACATCAATCGGATAAATATTAGCATTGATAAATGCTATCAATGATATAAGTTCGGTAAATCAACTAAGAACTAAATCATTGGATGTAGTGTTCGCCTAATAATGTCATCTCATGTATGGGCTAAAAACTCCCTCACTAATAAATAGAATATAACAATAGAGCATCAATGCACAAAAAAAAAAAAATATTGACCACAGAGACCGGTCGCTATCACATAGTAATTTGGGCGGTCAGCTACTTAGGTATAAGAATAGGCTAAGTGTTTTTACTTTTTGATATTTCATTTTTTCCATTGAATATGTTTAATTTTTTTAACCATAATTGTTCAATTGAATTTACATCTTATTAGTTAGTCAACTTTTAATGTGAATCATGTTAATTTATTTAGTTATTATTAAAGAGTCGGGTAAAAATTATACAATATAAAACTACAAGTATCAACATCTAGAACATCAAATAGTATGGAACGTCAACTAATCTAAAAACAAAAAAAATTAAAGAGTAATTTAGAATGTCCATTTTAATTTTTAAATTAATCCTCCTATCTTAATTCCCATAGAGAATCCACATATGAACATGAAGTAACATCAATTATTTATCCTCCAATGGCTTAATTATTTTATAACTCATTTTACTATTTAAATATTATTTTAATACCTTTTTCAAAAATAATTATGCAAACATATATAATCCATTTATCTATTTATTCTTGCATTAGAAAATATAAACTGAAGTCGAGGGATAGATTTACCAATCTTTATATATAGCAAAAAGCTCTGATTGTGAGCAAGTCACTGTGCTCCATTCGAATTTGCATCTATAAGTACATTATGAAAATAACTCATACAATTTGAAATAATATCTAATAATGATAATGACCCAAAATCTGATAATTGATTAAGTGCGAAGTCAATGGATCAAATATTTCTCCTGCTACCTGGATGTAATCCTAATTTCTACATGACACCTATTTCCATCAAATAACAAATTTATTTATTTACTATTCTAAACCAAACACCCAGCTTAAAACTAAAATCTAATAACATAACATATATGCCTCGCAATTTTCTTCGTCTGACGAAACAATGTAGGCGCTGCATTGAAACGAGATGCTCAAGTCAATCGAACCTATACCATGAATCGTAAGTACTCCAAATTAATACTTTCTTCCTCAATAGGAAAAAACAATTATTTACCAACTCTTACCCTTAATTAGTTGTCATATGAACAACTACCTTGTTGAACAAGGATATCGGCAGGTACGCAAAATGAGGAAAAACTTACAATCCTGCTTGGTTCAGGCAAAAGGACTGGTGGCTCTTGCCTTTGGTTCCGGCTGTGAGTGATGGTGAAGGTGGCTATCGTAACAACACGGCATGGAAAAAGAAAGAAGCAGCTAGCTGTTGGAAAAAAAAAGAATAAGGCTGCCGACCTGCTGGAAAAATAGCAATAAGATCTGTTTCGGTTGGCTGGAATTAAGGAAATAGAAAGGGAAATACTGCTGCTGTGTTGCTTAGTTGCTGCAAAAAGAGAAGACAGGAAAATAAGATCTGCTTGTTGCTTTTGGAGGCTGGATTTGAGGAAACGAAACTGTTGCTATGTTGCTGCTTGGAAGAAGGGATTGCCATGTTGCTGATGTTGGCTGAAAGAGCAGCTTATACTGGTGGAAAGAAGCTGGCTGCTTGCTGGAAAAATAGGGAGACACTGTTGCTGGCGGGGGAAGAGGAGGAGAAGAAGGAAAAGAAGAGAGAAGTAGGAGAGGAAGAGGTGTCAGGTGGAGTGAGTGGTGCATGCAAGATGGCCAGTTCGTGGAGCACGTGGCGGTGGGAGAGAAAACACATAAGAAAAGGGTAATGAGAGGAGAGAAAAAGTTTCGTAAAATATTCTCTAATTCATTTTAGACGGATTCAATGCATTTACAACTTGGTTAGGCTATAACTGGGTCAAATCAAACTCAAATCCACCCCAGTTCAAGCTCACATATTCCTTATCTCCACGCCTACCCGGTAGGTTCAATCCGAATCTAATCCGGCTTCAACTCAATGCCTATATTGCCCAACGATTCAGTTCGTTTATGTTGTCGATTCAAAATTTTAGCAAAATTTAAATTTGATATTTTTTTTCTTTTTAAAAATCAATACTTAACAGAGGCATCAGGAGTTCACCTTTGTTTTAGCTATTTATTGATCCCACGTAATCAACTTTCCTACAACATTGGCCATTAGTGTGTGTCCTTTCATGCAGAGGATGAAGACAAACATAAAGGTTCTCCCTTCTTTTTTCAGTCAGTTTAGAAACTTGTACGAGATCACACAATGCACTTCCCGCTTCTAGCGCTCCATCATTGCCACCAAAAATTCATTCGACCACCCATTCCCTCTTCAAGTGCGTCATTTGCTCTCATCCATCAGCTATTGCCAAGTTCGGCCACTTCTGTTCATGTCTTTCTGTTCTGTTCTGATGGCCAAATCCAATAATTTCTGTTCTGGTTGTCTCGCTACGACAAGACAAGCTCACTGGTTGCTCTGTCCGTTTCCAAGCAAAAGGCCAAGCTGAACCTCCTGCTTAATTTCCCCCCCCATCAACCACTGGATTGCAGCAGCTATGGAGTTGTGATCCTCTTATGGTCTACCAGAGGTGGCCTTGATTTCCATAGGCCACCAGTAGTTCTTGGTCTAACTTTGTAGCCATAGTCTCTAGTTCAGCACATTCTGACCCATCTCTCCCACATCAAAATGTCAGATTCCCAAGGCAGCCAATTGCAAGATCAAGGTCACCCTGGTGGATCATTTGGTTTCCCAATAAATCTTGAATCTCAATATAAGCAGAAATTGAACAACAACAACAAATCTTGGTGTAAATTCATCAACACAACCATGATAAAGCTCAATATAGTCAGGGGAAATTCAGTAATGAGTAACTCTTTAATCAACTCAAATATCACCTTATTGCGTTTCAATTAACTCATAAACCATACTTATAAAATTGGCATCTGCAACTACACTTAACTAACACATGTTGAAATAAGAAATTATGTCCTCTAGCAAGCAACGTTCTCCACTTTTTTATCTTTTAAGAATAAAACTAGAATCCCGATCTCTCGTTCTTGCAATCCTTTCAGTACACTTCCCCCTTGATCTTTGCTAATTCCCCTCCTGGTATCTTTATTTTAGGGGAGGTTAAGGAAGTTATGTTATTTGGAGAACTGATCATGTTGACTTTTGTATTGCCTCACCAATGCTCATATAGTCCGAGACTCTGATGTCTATTTTTGGATTTTCCATGTGGATCGGTACTTCATTTTTCAATTCATTCCAACCATCTTTACTGTATTTGAACTTTAATCTTTTACCGTGTCATCATTGACTTATAAGCACAATATTCAAATTTATTCAGTTCGCTTCCAGGGTTTGATCTTGAGCATCACATTATTCTTCAGAAATTATAGTTCTTTTAATTATTGGATGCTTATTGATAATATTGCTTTGGGTTTAGCCCCGACTAGTTTCTCTCTTGTTTATATGGCCTTTATTTTGCCAATATAGGAATGGTGGACATATGTGTGCATGGGTCCTTCGGATCCTCAACCGAACTGGCACCTTGGAATGCGTGGAACGCAACACCGAGCAGTGATGTGGAGAGTTTGGAAAGAAGGTGGAACAGGATTTCTTTATTGGGGTGCCAATTGCTATGAGAAGTCTCTTGCCGCCAGTGCTGAGGTAATTCTAAGATGATGTGATAATATATACCATTCACCATTTTTTTTCAGTCTTGGAGTTCCTCCTTCCACAAGAGATAGAGCTTAAAGGGAGACAATGTCTGTTTTCTTCTCTATTACCCATTTAGGAGAGGATAACTTGATATTGCAATAGCTATATTTTAATTTTTCTGGGTCTGCACAATGATTTTCCAACTTGAAGAGTTTTCTTGTGCTTTTTGCCTTGTTTCTGACTGAGGATTTTATCGTGTCTTAACTCAACCTTAAATGTTCCATTTGCTCCATTTTTTCTCTGTCTTTTTCATTTTAAGTTGTTGTTTCATATTTCTTTTCTTTTTCTTCGGCTGCTGCTGTTGCTATATAATATATCAGTGATTAAAGATTTGCAGCTTCTACCTTGTTCTGTTGACTGAAGCAATATATATCCTAGCTACACGTGAGTGTGTTGATGATGAAAAAAAACCAATAGGGTGAAGGTGACATGCAAAACTGAGGAAGACAGGGAATTGGCACATTATGACTGGGCTTTCTTTGTTGCTTTTGTCATCATTTGAATGTTAGAAGATAGAGAAGATGCTGTAAATTCTTGGTATACTTCAAGGTTCAAAATCTCAATCTGTCAAAGTTTTGGTGCTTAAGTGTAATAATATTGTTTATGCCCCTATCAGACATCCTTATCTTTTGTTGGTAGTTATATTGCAAAAACCATAAGGAATTAAGTTACATTTATGCTCTTGGTAACTTCTGTTACCATATCTTTTGTTCATGTCTTCTTGTTTATTATTGCTGACATATGTTCCATTGCGTTGGTTATTAGTAGATGACACCAATGCACACTCTTCACTTTTACTTTTTTTAGACAATCTGTAAATGAAGATAAATATCACTCAACTATTTTATTATTTCTAATATTAAGCAGTTCATCCTCACAGGCATGTATCTTTAATTTTGCCCATGAAACTACAAGAAAGTTATTTACAACTAAAATGAGTATCGGTACTGAAGATATTGACATATTATGTAACTACATTTAAACACTCATGGCAGGTAAAATTTCGCCGTGGTCTTCCTCCTGGAGACGGAGTTCTTTTCTATCCTGGTGAAATCTTCTCTTCATCACGTGAACCAATTGCTTCAATCCGCCTAGAACGCATTCTCAGTGGAATGCAGGTAATAAATTCCCCTAACCTGAGTTTACAAGTTTTTGAACATAAATCACCCAGAAAACCATTTTTTCAAGTATGTTGCTATTGTTGTCCTTTTTTATTCTTCTTTGTTATGGGGCGAAGCACTTTAAATAGATGGGTGCAAAGAGGGGAATGGATGAAAGAAACTTTATAAATATTGACAGAAAATGAGAGAGATGACGAGATGTGCTCTGACCGGTTAACTTTTCCTTTTGAAGATTTTTGCTCGGGCAGTTTGAAGTAAACATAGAAGAATTTATTATATATATGTAGTTAAGCAGATTATTTTTACTTTGGAAATTTGAAGTAACTAAAACATAATTTGTTATATTTATCTATATATTGATTCCCTTGTCCATTTCTGTATTGCCTTCTCCATTCCCAAGTAAACAAGTCATAAAGGGTGAACTGGACTATTTGTGTTCATATCACAACGGTGTTGCAACTTTGATGGGCAAGTGACTTTGGTAAACTTGTATAGAGTTAACAAGATGCTCTTTTTTTATCAATATCTGAATTGGAGACCATAAGTTGTGCTTAATGAAGTAAAGGGATACCAAGTGGCTACTCAATTTAGAGCAGTGGTGGAACACTCAATATGATAAATTATCATGGAAACAAATATAAAGTGCTTCCAATGATCTTTGACAATAAGTTACAAGTCTTAAATCCTTAACACTCTTTTTATATATATATTTTTTGAAATGGATAAAGTTATGAAATTAGAGTTCTTGCTTTTGTTGTTTTGGTCATGGTTGGAAATCTCATACCGTGCCTGGTGAAAATTACAAAAACTCAGATACCATCAGTACCAAGGTTCAAAATCTCAAGTTGTGTCATAGTTTCGATTTTTGATTGAAAAGATATTGTTCTAATATTGTGTCAACACTATGATGCATGCTCTAGTGACAAATTGGAGGTTGAAGGAACAAGGGAGATGAAATAAAGAAAGGAACATTGTTTGCACTGACTAATCAAGTTTCCGTAATTTACCGAAATAATATGTTTCAACTGTTTTGTGCGGCAAGGTCCAAGATTTAAAACCATGCGAAGCACAAACAATGTCTCCTTCCTATGTTTCATTTCTTTCCTTTTCAGCTCCAATCTATTACTAGCACCATGCATTGGAATACTGACACGATACCCAAACAATATCATTCTTGTCAAAGACTGAAACTTCGGCATGACTTAGAGATTTTGAACCTTAGTTATGTTAAAACTAACAAAAAAAAACTAATCATCTCATTAAATCACATTTTCTCTAATAAAGTAATAATCAATCTCTATATATTGTCCCCTCGTGAAAAATTAGGTTCGAGGTTATTTACATCATAGGCACCTTGACTATCAAAATAAAGCTTTATAACCTTTGTGGAGGTGTATCCTAGTTTGATCATCAAATGCTTCATGCAAATGTGTGCATGTAGTTAGAATTCTATCGTTTGTTTCTTGTTCTTGTAGGAAAATGAGGTTATCTCTTAAGTGACCAAAATAGCTTAACGTAGATCTTCAATCTCTAGGGAAATCTATTCAATTAGCATAAGAGTACCCCATAATTTAGAATCACATCAATCACTTATCCTCGGAGCATCTTTCAGGTAAAGTAGGATCCTCATGTTGCTATCTAATAGTCTTGACATGGGTTCTTGAGAAACTAGTTGATCACAATATATAAGATGTTAGGTTCCTTATTAGTTAATTGCCATGTCTATTTTGGTATCAATATGACCCTAGAATCGATTGGCAGATCTACAAGTTTTGTTCCTATCATAACAACCTCCTTAATCATACCAAGTACATGCTTATGTTGTGCCTTCACTAAATGAGCAAATTTTAAACTTAAGTACTAGAGGTTACCAAGTCTTTAGTTTGGAAGTGTTGATGTAGGTAATCCTTCAATTTTCCAATCCTGATGGATTCATTGCTAGTGATGATAATATCGTCTATATAGACAATAAGAAAAATACCTCTTCTTTTCAATTGTGAAATGACATAAAATACTAAATGGTCTATTTTGACCAACTTAGAATAGTTGGAGCAATTTTACTAATGCTTGAACAATTTTAGGGTTTAGGGTTTAGGGTTGTAGAGATGTTGCAATAGTTTAAGCTAAAACTACTGCAACGGTACTAGAACAAGGGTATTTTGGAAATGAAAAATGGGATAAGGTGCCCTGTTGAATTTTTTTCAACATAGGGGGTTTTGACGAAAATGAAACAAGAACAACAACAACCAAGTCTTATTTCATTAGGTAGGGTCGGCTATATGGATCATTCTATGACATTGGGCTCTATCCCCTATTGTATCATCATCTATACTTAAATAAATTTTATCTTATTTTATTTTGTAAGCAAGTCTTTTTTGGTCTTCCTCGTTTGATGTGTGTATTTGTCATAGTTTCACATCTCCTAACCAAAGTATTTATTGGCCGTCTAAGTACATATCTATTCCATCTTATACGTCTCTCGAAGTTTTCCCTTAATAGATGCAATTCCGACTTTCTCTTTAACTTTCTCATTTGTTATTTTGTCTATTCTCATATATCCACACATCTACTTTAACATCGTCATTTCTGCAACTCTCATTTTCTGCTCATGTGCTCAAGTCATATCCCAACATTCAGTGTCATATAACATAGCAGATCTAACCGTCATTTTGTAAAACTTCCCTTTAAGTTTTAGAGGTACTTTACGATCATATAAAATACCTCACACCCTCCTTCATTTCAACCATCGTGCTTGTATTTATGTTCTCAATACAAAATGATCCTAAATTCTTAAATACTTAAAACTCTCAGTTTAAGACAACTTGTCATCTCCTATTTTAATGATTATCCCATTACGTTTAATATTACTAAATTTAAATGTCATATATTTTGTCTCTATTCTATTAAGCCTAAAACCTTTCGCTTCTAGTATTTTCCGCCCAAGATTTTAGTTTCACATTTACTCCTTTACATGTCTCATCTACTAAAACAATATCTACAAATAACATGCACCACAGTATTATTTTTGGATGTGTCTAGTGAGTTCATCCATTGTTAGTGTAAAAGATAGAGATTTAGAGTTGATCCTTGATATAACCATATCTTTATCGGAAATGTTTCAGTTAATCGTCTTCACTCTGGTGGTCGTATACTCATATATATCCGTAATTAGTTTAATATATGCTACGCTAATACCTCTCTTTTCTAGAATTCTCTCTATACTTTTTCTTGGGACTCTATTATAAGTTTTTTCTAAGTCAATGAGTACAATGTGTAGATCTTGCTTTTGCTACTGATACTTTTCAATTAGTTGTTTAAGAAGATGTATAACTTCTATTATCGACCTTTCAAGCATGAACCCAAATTGATTTTCAGTCACCATAACTCCTTCTTTAATTTTTTTATTTACTTTTCCCAAAGTTTCATGATACGACTCATTAGTTTAATACCCCTATAATTTGCACAATTTTGTATGTCTCCCTTATTCTTTTATAAGGGAACTAAAGTACTTACCATTCATTGATGAGACATTTTTTCTCGTTTTCATGTTAAATAATTTTGTAAGTCATTCAATATCTTGTTTTCCAAGGCACTTTCATATCTCTATCGGAATATCATCTGGTGTAACGACTTTTCATTTTGCATTCCATTTAAAACTTGTTCTACTTTTGAAATTTGAATTCTACGATAAAAATTTAAATTTTTATACTCATTTGACCTACTTAAATTACCTAAGCTAAATTTGTCACCTAAACCTTCATTAAATGACTCAACATTTAATGGAAAAAGGCAGCAGTGTTTTGGTTTTTTCCCTTTTATGTTACCTAGATTGATTATCCTAAGCTCAGCATTACCTATCAAGTGTGCTTTCTTTTCTTGTACCTATGAAAGGTTAGATTCTGTGGTACCCAAAATCTATTGGGTGCAACCGAGTTGAGAATATTTGCTCGAGAATCCAAGCTTTACTACCTTAGACCTAGAAATGCCATTAGTTGTGGATTTTGCCATAAAAGTAATTTTTTGCGTAGACTTTTATCCAACACCGACTTTGTTATAAATTGCTCGTTGATGTCTAAGCATCATGTTCAAGAATTTGGAATCTGACGTGAACCAAATTTTAGGTTTTTTTTTTTTCAATTCTTCCCCTTGTAATTTCGAGAATCCATTTTCTTCCTCAAAATTTTCAATTTGTGAAAAATTATACTATGGTTTTTTTGCAATTGGAAGTTCAAATGTCTCTTAAAGAGCCTTAAGCACCTTTTGGAGAGACTTCATCTTGTCCGTAAATCTAGACAATGAGTTAGTCAAATATGCAATAGTCTCAATCTATTTGGAAAAAAAAAATTACCTTAGTGTCACGTACGGAGATTCTTCATCACAACTAGAGCTTTCTTCTTTTCCACAAGAAGATTCCATTATATCCTCTATTTCCATAAAGGCAACGTTTTTTATTGCCTATAAACAATTATTCTGCTTCTAAGGATTCAGATGATGAATTATCCCTAGTAGTTTTCAAAGCTTTGTCTTTTTTAGCTTATCTTTTTGTTTGTTTAGCTCTAGATACTTGGTTTTTTAGTGTCCTTTACTTTTACATTTAGGCTATGTTGGTAAGAGGTAATCAGCCTTGTAATGTAATCAGAATTACATTATAAGATTGATTACTTTGTTTAGTACAATTTTAAAACTGTAATGTAATGTAATATGCATTATAAAAGTTAGTAAAAGTGTTATAATCTGGATTACAAGGTAAATAATATGTAATCTGGATTACATTACAGGTTCAATTACATTACAAATTGGATTACATTACCTCTAACCAAACACAGCCTAAGAGCAAATTACATTAGTTGGATCTAGTTTTACCTTTATTCTTTTGATATCATCTTTGGGTCCCTAAAAATCTTTTTGATGTACTTCTTGTTTAACCTCTTGCTTTTGTTCATTATTTTTTTTTCACAAAATGTGTCATCTTACTTGCAAAGACTTCAGTTTTACTTTCAGACTTGCTCGCTTATTGCAATGAAGATATACTTTTTCCTTCTTTTACGTCTTTTCTACAACCAAAGTTAAAACTCTCTCTTTTGTCACAAAGTTATCTTGCTCAAGTAATTCATCTAATTTAACAATGAATAAATCTTGAGATACTTTCTGCGTGTCTATCATAAATAACCAAATTGAGGTCTTGGGCAAAGATTTCAAGGCATACATTCTCATTCTTTCCTCCTATGGTGTGAAGACCGTTGAGAACCTCCTCGAACCTTCTGTGCAATTGGCTAATTCTGCAATTGATTGATTAATAAATTGTATTTTGCAATACAAGAGTCTCGTGTACCTTCATGAAACTCAATAAGCTTATCTCACAAGTCTTGCACTTTTGAATGGGCTAAATTTGCTGCATTGGTCAAGTGTTAAATCACATTGGAGAATCATTATAGCCTTGGCATTGGTTTTTTTTTCTTATTCTGGCGGTCCAAATTTTAATTTTAAGTTGCACTCCAAATTCATCCATCGGGATCGTGAAACCTTCCATTACAATAAATCAATTGTCAATATCATTCATAAGATAATATTTCATGCTACATTTCCAATATCTGAAATTAATGATTTTGTAGAATGGTTGACTCGTCGTGCTATAGCTCTCTTGCATCACAATTCTTGAATCTACTCCTTAGGCAGTTAGTTCCTCAGAAGTGGCATACCGCTTGGTGGATCAATAGGTAAGGTTAAAGGGGGAGGTGAATAACTTATCACTTTCGATTATTGAAGAGTTACATGTTGGAGAATTTAAACTGTGGTATATATATTTTTTAAAAATGTGCCCATATTTAATCTTTTTGTTTGTTTCAGAGAGATTCTAACTCCTGTATACAGTGCTAGGGGTACTAATTAAAGTAACTTTGTTAAAAGGTGTTGAAGCTATTTTATTGAAAAAGAAAGGTAAAACTTAAAAGAAGAGGATAGAAATTAGGCATGAGAGTAGGTCTAGTCTTTCTGTCATTTATCTTACAGAACTCATTAAAATAACTCCCTATTCCATATAGTCATGACATCCTTGTGATTCGGTTGGGGGTGTTTGTTGTTTGACGGCGAAGAGTATTGAGGCTGTATGTCACTAGGAGAGGCTTTGTTTAAGTTGATGATGCAATAAAAAGCACTATGGCAAATGGTGTGGCCCCATGGTTGTGAACCACAAATGTATTCATTGATTGTTCTTATGGTACAGGATATTGAATATTTGAAGCTCTATTCTTCACGTTTTGGAAGGGACAAAGGCTTGGCTCTTCTGGAGAAAACTGGAGTTTATCTTAACCCAGAACGCTATACACTCGAGCATTCTCCGATTGACATAATGCGAGCTGAGATCTATCGCACATGTGGAGCCTAGAAAGTGCTCGGTCAGGGAACAAACATCTACAAAACTCATTTCCTGCTCCATTGGCCTTTCTTGACATTTTTGGACAGGCGAAGTGGATATCCTGTTCTATAGGTGTTTTGATATTTTTGCTATAAGGTTCTTGTATGCCCCTTGTCATTCCTTGCCTTGAATTATTGTAGATAAGAAATATTATAGGAAGGATACCTGGAGCACTATTTCCAGAAGCCTGTATATTCAGATATTCTTAATGTAAAATCCAATTTGGGATCGCAGTCGTCTTCTGTTGGTTCTATTCCATTCTTCTAAAATTAAAAGTATTTAGGAATTATACATAACATGTTATATTTATTATAAATAGCGCAAAGATCATACCTCTGCTGTGCTAGTTAATTGATCTGTCTACTAACTTAGCTTGTCATATAGTTTTTTATATATATATAGTTAATTGATCTGTTGTTATCCACGTTTTGATAATCATTTCAAGCTCCTAATTGTGCTATTTTTTACTATTTGGAACTCTAATTGCTCATTTTTAGTCTCTATTAATCATGCCTAAACATAAAAATTTGTTCATCTTTCGAATTATCTCGCATAGTAATAGTTTTATTGAAACAATGATTCGCTCGTGGCATAATTTTTGTTCAAAATAAAACCACGATTTTATATTTGATCAAATGGGCGGAGTGTATCTGTGGATATACATGAAACGTTACGGTGCCCTCCGCAGAAGTCGAGTCATTAAGCCATCTGTGGATATACATGAAACGTTACGCTGCCCTCCGCATAAGTCGAGTCATTAAGGGGGCGTTTGATTTGTATTTTTCAGTCTGTTTTTCATTTTCTATAGAAAATGTGATTTTCTGGAAAACATATTTGGTTTATATTTTCCAGCTTTGTTTTTCAGAAAAAAACATAGTGTTTTTTGGAAAACTTGAGAATGAAAAAAGTCATTTTTCAGAAAATTAGAAAATATGATTTTCTGGAAAATGAAAATGGAACAAATCAAACGCCTCCTAAGCCTTCCAAAATAAGGTTCGTATCGAGTCTTCTTAGTAAGAAATGAATCCCCTCTTTAAGGGGGTCATTGACTGAAGTGCTGTCTTGATAGTGAAATCTCTTATCAATTTTTTGAAATCACGTTTTCAAAAATTCCTTAGGGGGTTTTTAAATATGGGGCCGTTTTGACAGTGGGGTCGGTCACTATAAAAAATTTATCCGAATAGTTTTTTACGACGTATTTGTAGGAATTTTTCTTCTAAATGGGGCGCGAATCCTAGAATGCTGAGCTTCTAGACCGTCCATTACGAGCGTTTCTCGATTTACCTTGACGGTCGGTAGAAAATTTTCATGGGACTGGATCGATCGTCCGAGATTGAAAAAATCTCATTAATTTTTTTTATATCAAATAAGGCACTTATCTGGGTGTTTACTCCAATATGAAATTGGGTTGAATTTTTCAATTCACCAATCACTATCTTACCTACCTCATTGCTACGACTGCTACCACCTCCCATAAGAATTTGTCATTAAGCCTTCCAAAGTAAGATAGTAAAAGATGATTCATTTATCCTGTTAATCTATCCCAGGTTAATATGGAGGAAGTAAATTATGAGAGTTACTAATTTGAATATTGTGATTAGTATGTGGAGAGGATGAATATTAACTTTATTAAATTTTAACCCTCAAATCTCAAGATGATAATACCGGACAAGTTAACTATTAATATATTCCGCGGGAACATTAAGTATGTGATATTATAAATTGTAGCATACTAACCCATCGAAGAAGGCATCAAATCTTATATGTAATAGTCAGTGAAATGTTTTAATCTTGCTCCGTGCTAATAACAGTTACCGTAGAGACCATGGAATCGACCCCACAGATATTCCTGCCTCCGCAAATCTTGTAATAACCCTTCTCTCCCCAGTTGTCGCCCCACGAGTTCTTAATGATCCAGTAGGGCTTCTCCTTAATAGGAGCATAGCCAACAGAGCCATAACCCAGCAGCAGCACGCCGTGATCCAAATGCCTCCCGCATACATAAGGGCATGAAACACCATACATGTTTGCATGAATACTACATTTATACTGAGCACTCGTACGCCCCTATGTATATAAGCGCCTAAGATTCGAAAACTCATCCAGATTTAGTCGTTTGTGACCGTTGTGTAGCAGATAACAATCAAATCATGTGTTAGGCGCCCTAAAGCACTCGGGCGCCCCTATCGTGCCACATCAACATTCGGAGAGAATTGACCGAGACTATAAATATGCCCCGAAAGCTTAGTTTCAATCATTCATTTACAACAAATTAACGAATTCTTTCTTGTTTTCTCTGTTTTTCTGAGTTTTTCAACGTATAAGAGACTTCTCCGCCCGAAAGAGTTATTCAGGAGATCTGCACTTTATTTGGCCTTGGATTAACAACTTCCTAGATTGCAAACTAAGTAATTCTGGTTGTCTCTTTCATTTTTGTTATAATTTTTTTTATGTTGTGCTATGTTTCTTTTTAACTAATTAACATCTTTGTTCTAGTAAAAATAAAAGATATTATTTTTATTTTAAGGAGCAATTCACCCCCTCTTACCGACCTACGATCACCGTCAAAATGATCATGAGTTTATAAGGAAAAGATATCACCATTGGTATGAGACCTTCTGGGTAAAGTCCAAAAATAAAACTATAAGGGCTTAAGCCCAAAGTGGACAATATCATATCATTATAGAGATATCTAAATTTCTTCGGTCCTAACAATTGTTATCAAAGTTCGGACCACCAGAAGGTCTAACCATCGACTGTGCACAAGAGCTATGGTATAATCAAGCCATTTGAGTAGAATATTGACTTCAAACAAAGAAAATGCGGGCTCCCGTGTCCGGATCAAGAGGACCATACACCAGACAGGAAGTCCTAGTTATGGATAGGCAAGGAAGTCCTAGTAAGTCAAGTGGACCGAGGGGCAGGACGACTTAGTGGGTCGAGGATCAGACGTCAAACGGATAGACTTTCCGCTTGAGGGGGGCCTTGTGGTCCTTCGTTTGAGGGGAGATTATTGGGGTTGTAAGATTGCAGACAAAGTCCTATATTGAAAATATATGGAAAAGATCATGAGTTTATAAGGGAAAGATATCTCTATTAGTATGAGACATTTTGGGTAAAGTTCAAAAACAAAACCATGAGGGCTTAAACTCAAAGTGAACAATATCGTATCATTATGGAGATATCTAAATTTCTTCGGTCCTAACAGAGTTAACTACTCTTTCAATTTGAGTTAACACACTCTAAGCATATTTAGTGTCAAGAGATTACACTCTTATAAATCCAATACATATTGGTGCTTCTTGGGTGAACTAGGTACTCACTAAGGATAATTTTCTTCAATACTTTTCTAATCACTTTCCTAGACTTCTTAGAAGTCTTAGTCATGCTAGTTTCTTCAAAATCTATTCTAGGGATAACTTCCCTTATAACCTTTATTTGACTTCTAGATTTAATGTTCGTTTCCTAGTTATACGAAACTCTCTATGATATGATAACACATTCTTTTTGGCTTTAGATTTAATGTTCTTTTTGGCTTTGATATTATTTATTATTTTCTTTAGGGTCTTCTCCAATTTTTCAAGTCATAATCTCAAAACTTAATTTTTAATTCTTAAATTCTCAAAATTAGATTTTTTCTGATCGCTTTGAGCATTTTTCTTTTTAGACACATATCTTACTTTCTTAATATTATTATGTAAATTATTTTCCTCCTTCTTATCCTTAGATAAGGTTAGTCTAACATGATATGTTCTAAAATTTTTCATGTTTACCATTTTCATGATAAATAGCACCAAAATCGTAAAACTAATTTCTGGCATACTTTTTATCACGATATGAAGGAATGCTATTAACTAACGGTACTTTAGTTTTATTTTTGAAAGTTCCCTCTAGATTTAATCTTCCTCCCTTGTTCTCACTTGAAAGTCTTCTTTTTGGATATTAATTTTGATAATATTTCTTGTGATTGTATAAGAAGCACACAATGTGCTCTTTGCCCTTTCGTATTAAGGGGCTAGCTTCTCTTGGCTTCTCCTTCACCTTAGGTGTCACTTGAATCTTTATCTTCTTTAATTTAGGACACTTATTCTGGTATTGTTCATTCTCCCTACACTCAAATCATATGATATAATTTTTTATTTTAACAATCAAGATTATTATACATCCTTTACTTGTAGGGGTGACACATGATTCTTCGTCATTAACTCCGAAAATTGAGGATTTCTCTTGTTCCTGTGCCAATGATCTCTCTATCAATTCTTGAGGTAGATGCTTCTTCAATTTTTTCACCGGATATTGAGCATCTCTCAACTTTCGAATCTTCTTGTACTTGAAATAAAGAGTTTCCCTCTTTGCCTCTTTTGTTACTTTGCATTGAGGATGGATCTTCATGAAGTTTGACTAACTTATTCCATAATTCCTTGGTATCTTTGTATTCACCTATCTTGCACAAGATATTGTTAGGCAACAAATTAATCAAAATTTTGGTTACCTTATCATGTTCCTTGAATCTCTTGATTTGCTCCTCTATCTATTTCTTCTTCTAAAGGAGTTTCCATTGCTGTCCATTGGGGCTTCAAATCCCTCCATTAGAGGAAAACATTTCTCTGTCCATCATAAAGAAATTTTCAACCATTGATTTTCAAAGATCAAAGCTTCCCAATCTGAAGGGTGGAGGTGTCCAGATGTCATATATGAATCCATCTCGGAAATCCATTTTGAAGTTGAGCTCATTTGATGATTAGTCCTCGACTTGTTGAAATTTAAGACTCAAAATCTCAACTTTTTCTTCTTAGTTCTTCCTCTAGCTCTTGCTTATTCCAGTGGTTAATCTAATGAAGTACGATCTCACTCTTATACCACTTGCTAGGACATGAATGAGCTAGAGGGGGAGGGATAAATAGCTTCAATCACTTCTTTGAACTTGATTTATAGTAAAAACTTGTAGCGACGATACTCCACAACGCTAACATTTGGATTTTACTTGGTATCTACTTTCTTGAGATGACTATCCAAGGGTCCACTCCTCACTCACAACATCATTATGAAAACCTTCTTCTAAGAGGTAGAGAAGCCTCATATAAGCTCGAATATGAGAAGATAACAAGAAAACATACACAAGATTACAAATGAAATCGAAAATGACTTTACAACAATAAACTTTATTTTATTTGCTCTTCTCTTACTTTGGATTGCCTCTTGATAGTAGGAAATGCAACAACACCTCTCCTCCAAACCCTTCAGTACTGACATCTTCAAATGTCCACGAACTCCCCTTTCCTAAGGTTCCTTTCAAACTGGAAAATGTCTCCCAATTGATTAGCCTTAACCCTAATTGATTATCCTATTAGATCAGTGTTCAAAATATATAGAGCGACTTTTTCACCTGACTAATCGATTGGCGAGCTATAGCAATCGATTACTAGCTTTAATCAATTAAGTCAATCGATTACGAAGCTTATTTCTCACAAGAAAACACTTCCAATTAATTAGCCTAATTGATTAACCATGCTGAATAAATTGCCCCAATCAATTTCAGCACCTTGAGTTCTCTCATGAAAAAAGTCTGAATCAATTAGCCTAATCGATTGACTTAGCCTCAATTGATTGCTCAAATTGATTCCACGACATTTTGTTCTCTCGCAAAAATCTCCAATCGATTGACCCGTGTTGAATCAATTAGCCTAATTGATTTATCACCCTTCTATGCTTCACGAAAATGATGTTGGTGACCTGGTTAGTTTTGATATGATCAACCAAGTTAAGTTAGGTCATGTTGATTTTTGATCCCTCTGTCTACGTATGTAGGAACTTAAGAGCAGAGGAAGTCGAGCGTAAGACGCAGTGGACAAGAAGGATTGCACGGGGAAGTGAGCTAACGGGCTTGGTGCATCCGAGGGACGCAGAAGCTACGAAAAAGTACACCGGTGGAGCAAGAAGGACATGTGCGACGTCCGAGGGACGAGAAGCCGAAAAGAAGGATGCTCGAGGGGCGAAAGGTCGGAGTTGGGTTCGGGTGAGCCTAACTCCGGTTGGCTAGAAATAACCCAAAGAAGACCCGCTGAAATTTGGTCAGCAAGTTGCTGACTAAAGGCTTCTCGTGTGTGTTGGGACCGATTGGCGAGCTAGAGGGGGGGTGATTAGCTTCGATTCGCTTGTAGATGATTTGTCGCGGCGGAAGACTTCAAGCAATCGCTAACACAAGGATTTACTTGGTATCCACCCCGGTCGGGTGACTAATCCAAGGATTCACTCTCCTCACACTCTCATACACTATGAAAGTCTCCTTCTTGAGGTGGAGAAACCTCTTACAAGCTTTCACAAAGATACAACAAGAGACAAAGCAAATACAAAAGAAATCTCACAAGATTTACAATAAATAAGCTCACACTTTGCTTTTCTTGTTATCTTCAAGCTTGTGATCGCCTCTAGAACTTTGGAAGTGCAACAACACTAAGCCCCAAAGCTTCTCTTGAAATGGCGTGGAAGAAGGAAGAAGAGCTACGGCCAAAAACCTGCGCGAAAGACCTTATACCCGTCGCCTAGGGTTTGGTGATCGATTACCCAATCGATTACCACGTCACACTTAGCCGTTCAACGGCTAGTTTTCGAACCGTAATCGATTAGCCAATCGATTACCATTGCCCTGAATCGATTACCCAATCGATTCAGAGCCTCTCTGTTCTCTCGCGCAAACCGCCGTAATCGATTACCCAATCGATTACCGATATCCTGAATCGATTACCCAATCGATTCAGAACTCTTCTGCTTCCTCGCACAAACTGCTGTAATCGATCACCTGATCGATTGACTCAATCGATTACCCAATCGATTGAGTCCAACTCAACTTCTTTCCACAAGCCTAGGTTCCCCTACCAAGTGTCCGGTCAACCCCTTTGACCAACCTGGATTTCTACTGCCTAGCTCCCAGCTCGGACTTAACCTGATTCCCCACCAGGTTTGCCTAACACTCGAGTTAGGTCTAGTCTCTCGGTAGACTTCCACCTTGTCAGCATGTGATCTCCCCGATCCATCTGGACTTCACCTAGTCCCACTAGGTCTTCTCCCATGCCAGCGTGCGATCTCCCCGATCCACCTGGACTTCGCCTAGTCTCACTAGGTGTGCCTAGTCCCACTAGGTCTTTTTCCATGCCAGCGTGCGATCTCCCCGATCCACCTGGATTTCACCTAGTCCCACTAGGTGTGCCTAGTCCCACTAGGTCTTTTCCCATGCCAGCGCACGATCTCCCCGATCTACCTGGACTTCACCTAGTTCCACTAGGTCTGCCTAGTCCCACTAGGTCTTTTGCCATGCCAGCGTACGATCTCCCCGATCTACCTGGACTTCACCTAGTCCCACTAGGTCTGCCTAGTCCCACTAGGTCTTTTGCCATGCCAGCGTACGATCTCCCCGATCTACCTGGACTTCACCTAGTTCCACTAGGTCTTTCCCAGTCAAGTCTCCAGTCAACCTTGACCCACTTGACTCACACATCATGACCACTCAAACATCATTATCAAACATCGAAACATACACCTCAAGCTCACCCGAGCTTGCTAGACTCAAGCTCACCTTAGCTTTGTCAAACTAGGTCAACCCTGACCTAACCAAGATTGCACCAACAATCTCCCCCTTTTTGATGTTTGACAATATGTTTGAGAAAGACTAAACCCTATTAGCCTTTCAATTTTCTCCCCCTTTGACACACATCAAACACTCTCCCTGAAAGTCTATATGGTCAAAGGTATACACAATGAAACTCCCATACTTTTCATTTAACCTATGCTCAACCTTGAGCATTCATCATAATGAAGATTTCCAATCTTCATCCTTTCATTTTATCAAAAATAAAAATACAACCACATGTTGTTAAGGAAGACCTCCCCCTCAAAACATGCTCTAAACCTCTATCATTGCACCAACAATGATTTTGAGTTCCTAAAACCTTTAGGAAAACTCAACTTGAGGTGATTGAGATTTTGGGATTCAAAACTTGAACCAAAACCTCTCCTTAACCCTTAGATGTTCACCAAACCATTTCCCTTTTTGATTTCACAATGAAATTTACCCAAATATACTTATAAAAGTAATTCTAGGGTTTAGGGATTGGTAGGTTACTCAAAAATGGGTTATTGGACTGAAAATAGACATTTTCAGTCTCACCAATCGATTGGTGTTGGGAACCAATCGATTAAACTAGCCTCAATCGATCAACGAATCGATTACGGATGACTGTAATCGATCAAATGATCGATTACGCGAGCTTCTGTGCTCGCAAAAAGATCGACCAATCGATTAACCAATCGATTGGCTATGGTCCCAATCGATCACCTGATCGATTGGGAGTTTCTGAAATCTGAAAACCAATTTCAGATCCGAAATTCAGAAACCCCTAAATAATTCTACAAAATTCGAAAAATTCTAAAATTTCGTGTAGACATTATTTATACCATATACTATCATGGAAAAATAGTTTTCTATGAAAATAACCTTCATTTCCAAAGATTGACACAAAATTGGAAACCATTGAAATACTTCAATGTTTTACTCTATTTTGTATCTATTTCATCAATGATGAGTGCTATCAAAAGATAGTCTTCACCAAGGTTTTCCAAGATAGTTTTAAAATGTTTTTCAAAAACAATATCCAACCATGTTCCTTGGGCTAAATGCACATGACTTGTACATTAGCTTTCCCAATGATTGGAGTTCATTGAAATTCTTGTTTTGATGAATCTAAAACTCAATTTGATGCACTTTATCAACACCTTGAGTTTTGTTCATCACCCTAACATCTCACTTATTTCTAATGTGTCTCAAAACACACACAAGTCAACTTATGGTCTTAGTGAGATGTAAAAGTCATATTCTCCCTAAACTAAGGGTTCATGCATTTCTATCTAGACATTATAAGCTTTGATCACCCACTTAGGATGTTAATTAATGTCAATGTCCTTAAGTTCAATAAAAATTGATTTATGCATGATTAATGACTATGACATGCATCATATTAAGATTTTCAAAAGAAATTATAACTAATGATGCATGTATGACATGACATGTAATATTTTCATAATAAATATGAATGATGAAATATGATGTCATGGCATGTGATAGGGCATACAAAACATGGCATAGTGTCATAAAAGAATATACCTAGATTTCCTATCTAAGTATCAATAACTCATCGCTAAGCCATTGATATCCCTAAATTTGCCCTAATTTCCAAGATAATGCCAAAACTCCCCAACTTGGCTTATCTTTGGATTCTATCCTAGCTGTGCCAATTTTTATTAAGTTCAATCTTCCAAAAATATAGTTTGGCACAAATTTTACTCCTCCTAGAGTAAATAAATAAATCCTTCATTTTCAAGGGTAGTAATTCCTTGAAAATGTCCCAAAGTGTCAACTTCATCAAGGTTGGGTTAACTACCCTTCCAATTAGAGTTGACACTCCCTAGACCTATCTAGGGTGTGGCGAACACACTCTTAGGAAGCCAAAACCTATTGGTGCTCCTTGGGTGTTCTAGGTATTCACTAGGGATGACTTCCCTTGATACCTTCTTGAAGACTTTCTTAGGCTTCTCCGAAGCCTTAGTCACCTTTGTCTTGTCTTGGTCAACTCTAGGGATGGCTTCCCTTGCGACCTTGACTTGACTCCTAGACCTAGATTTAGTTCCATATTTATATGGAACTCTATGATAGGATGGATCATCATCCTTAGTCTTAGGTTTGTACCCCAAACCTTTCTTGCTCCTAGAGAGTCCTTGATTTCCTAACTCTAGGTTTTGATCCTTAGATCCCTTAAATAGATTTTCTATTCTTTTGAGGGATTTTTCTAATTTATCAAGTTTGGACCTCAAAACTTGATTTTCAATCAATACCTCCTCAAGGCTTGGTTTTCTAATATAGCCTTGGTGATTGTTTTTCTTAGCCTTGGATTGGGTAGGTCTACCTTGGAAATTCCTAATTTGTTCCCTATCCTTAGAGGTGGTAGTCCTAGCATGGAAAGCTCTATAGTTTTCCTTAGGATTTTTATACCTCCTATTTTCATGATAAATAGCATTAAAATGATAATAGTTATCTCTAGCATGCATATTATCATGATGAAAATAAGTACCATTACCTAATGATACCTTAGTCTTGTTCTTGGAGGCTCCCCCTTGATTTGAGCTCCTCCCTTTTTCCTTGGTCGGTTTCTTCCCCTTTGGACATTGATTTCGATAATGTCCCTTTTCTTTGCATGAGAAGCACACTATGTGCTTCTTATCCTTCTTTATCACGGGGCCGACCTCCTTTGCCTTCTCCTTGGTCTTGGGTGCCATTTGCACCTTCTTCTTGACCAATTTTGGACACTTACTCTTATAGTGCCCTTTTTCCCTACACTCAAAACAAATGATATGATTTTTATTTTTACAACTTGAAATTTTTATACCTTCATGTGGTGTAGAGGTGGCACTTTCTTCTTCTTCATTGACATTGGAATATGATGTTGAAGCTTGTCTTTGATCCGATGCCAATGACACATTTTGCTCCCCCTCAATCCTAGAGGTGGAGGCTTCTTGAATTTCCTCTTCGACCCTTGAGGTAGAGGCTTCTTGAGCTTCATCTTCGGATGTTGAGCACCTCTCAACTTCCGAGTCCTCTTCACTTGATGAATCTCCCTCTTCGGATTTTTCTTGATTTAGTATAGTGGAGGGATCTTCATGAAGCCTTGCCAATTTGCTCCATAGCTCTTTTGCGTCTTGAAATTCTCCAATCTTGTCCAAGATGGTGCTTGGCAAAAGATTGACCAATAGCTTGATCACTTTGTAGTTGGCCTCGCATCTCTTGATTTGCTCCTCATTCCATTTGCTTTTCTTGAGGAGCTTCCCTTTTGTGCTTGTTGGAGCTTCAAAACCCTCCATTAGAGCAAACCATTGCTCTATCTCCATCATGAAGAAATTTTCAATCTTTGACTTCCAAAGATTGAAATTTGCCTTGTCGAATGGTGGAGGTGCCCTTGTGTCATAGCCAAACTCCATTTTGAAATTTAAACCCCTTGATGATGACTTCTTGAAATTAGGGTTTCTTCCAACTTCTTCTTCTTCCTCTAGCTCTTGCCCTCTTGGCGATGAGTCCAAAGAAGAGCGACCTCGCTCTGATACCACTTGTTGGGACCGATTGGCGAGCTAGAGGGGGGTGATTAGCTTCGATTCGCTTGTAGATGATTTGTCGCGGCGGAAGACTTCAAGCAATCGCTAACACAAGGATTTACTTGGTATCCACCCCGGTCGGGTGACTAATCCAAGGATCCACTCTCCTCACACTCTCATACACTATGAAAGTCTCCTTCTTGAGGTGGAGAAACCTCTTACAAGCTTTCACAAAGATACAACAAGAGACAAAGCAAATACAAAAGAAATCTCACAAGATTTACAATAAATAAGCTCACACTTTGCTTTTCTTGTTATCTTCAAGCTTGTGATCGCCTCTAGAACTTTGGAAGTGCAACAACACTAAGCCCCAAAGCTTCTCTTGAAATGGCGTGGAAGAAGGAAGAAGAGCTACGGCCAAAACCTGCGCGAAAGACCTTATACCCGTCGCCTAGGGTTTGGTGATCGATTACCCAATCGATTACCACGTCACACTTAGCCGTTCAACGGCTAGTTTTCGAACCGTAATCGATTAGCCAATCGATTACCATTGCCCTGAATCGATTACCCAATCGATTCAGAGCCTCTCTGTTCTCTCGCGCAAACCGCCGTAATCGATTACCCAATCGATTACCGATACCCTGAATCGATTACCCAATCGATTCAGAACTCTTCTGCTTCCTCGCACAAACTGCTGTAATCGATCACCTGATCGATTGACTCAATCGATTACCCAATCGATTGAGTCCAACTCAACTTCTTTCCACAAGCCTAGGTTCCCCTACCAAGTGTCCGGTCAACCCCTTTGACCAACCTGGATTTCTACTGCCTAGCTCCCAGCTCGGACTTAACCTGATTCCCCACCAGGTTTGCCTAACACTCGAGTTAGGTCTAGTCTCTCGGTAGACTTCCACCTTGCCAGCATGTGATCTCCCCGATCCATCTGGACTTCACCTAGTCCCACTAGGTCTTCTCCCATGCCAGCGTGCGATCTCCCCGATCCACCTGGACTTCCCTAGTCTCACTAGGTGTGCCTAGTCCCACTAGGTCTTTTTCCATGCCAGCGTGCGATCTCCCCGATCCACCTGGATTTCACCTAGTCCCACTAGGTGTGCCTAGTCCCACTAGGTCTTTCCCATGCCAGCGCCGATCTCCCCGATCTACCTGGACTTCACCTAGTCCCACTAGGTCTGCCTAGTCCCACTAGGTCTTTTGCCATGCCAGCGTACGATCTCCCCGATCTACCTGGACTTCACCTAGTCCCACTAGGTCTGCCTAGTCCCACTAGGTCTTTTGCCATGCCAGCGTACGATCTCCCCGATCTACCTGGACTTCACCTAGTTCCACTAGGTCTTCCCAGTCAAGTCTCCAGTCAACCTTGACCCACTTGACTCACACATCATGACCACTCAAACATCATTATCAAACATCGAAACATACACCTCAAGCTCACCCGAGCTTGCTAGACTCAAGCTCACCTGAGCTTTGTCAAACTAGGTCAACCCTGACCTAACCAAGATTGCACCAACAATCTCCCCCTTTTTGATGTTTGACAATATGTTTGAGAAAGACTAAACCCTATTAGCCTTTCAATTTTCTCCCCCTTTGACACACATCAAACACTCTCCCTGAAAGTCTATATGGTCAAAGGTATACACAATGAAATCCCATACTTTTCATTGAACCTATGCTCAACCTTGAGCATTCATCATAATGAAGATTTCCAATCTTCATCCTTTCATTTTACCAAAAATAAAAATACAACCACATGTTGTTAAGGAAGACCTCCCCCTCAAAACATGCTCTAAACCTCTATCATTGCACCAACAATGATTTTTGAGTTCCCAAAACCTTTAGGAAAACTCAACTTGAGGTGATTGAGATTTTGGGATTCAAAACTTGAACCAAAACCTCTCCTTAACCCTTAGATGTTCACCAAACCATTTCCCTTTTTGATTTCACAATGAAATTTACCCAAATATGCTTATAAAAGTAATTCCAGGGTTTAGGGATTGGTAGGTTACTCAAAAATGGGTCATTGGACTGAAAATAGACATTTTCAGTCTCACCAATCGATTGGTGTTGGGAACCAATCGATTAAACTAGCCTCAATCGATCAACGAATCGATTACGGATGACTGTAATCGATCAAATGATCGATTACGCGAGCTTCTGTGCTCGCAAAAAGATCGACCAATCGATTAACCAATCGATTGGCTATGGTCCCAATCGATCACCTGATCGATTGGGAGTTTCTGAAATCTGAAAACAATTTCAGATCCGAAATTCAGAAACCCCTAAATAATTCTACAAAATTCGAAAAATTCTAAAATTTCGTGTAGACATTATTTATACCATATACTATCATGGAAAAATAGTTTTCTATGAAAATAACCTTCATTTCCAAAGATTGACACAAAATTGGAAACCATTGAAATACTTCAATGTTTTACTCTATTTTGTATCCATTCATCAATGATGAGTGCTATCAAAAGATAGTCTTCACCAAGGTTTTCCAAGATAGTTTTAAAATGTTTTTCAAAAACAATATCCAACCATGTTCCTTGGGCTAAATGCACATGACTTGTACATTAGCTTTCCCAATGATTGGAGTTCATTGAATTCTTGTTTTGATGATACTAAAACTCAATATGATGCACTTTATCAACACCTTGAGTTTTGTTCATCACCCTAACATCTCACTTGTTTCTAATGTGTCTCAAAAACACACACAAGTCAACTTATGGTCTTAGTGAGATGTGAAAGTCATGTTCTCCCTAATCTAAGGGTTCATGCATTTCTACCTAGACATTATAACCTTGATCATCCACCTAGGATGTCAATTAATGCCAATGTCCTTAAGTTCAATAAAAATTGATTTATGCATGATTAATGACTATGACATGCATCATATTAAGATTTTCAAAAGAAATTATAACTAGATGATGCATGTATGACATGACATGTAATATTTTCATAATAAATATGAATGATGAAATATGATGTCATGGCATGTGATAGGGCATACAAAACATGGCATAGTGCATAAAAGAAATACCTAGATTTCCTATCTAAGTATCAATAACTCATCGCTAAGCCATTGATATCCTAAATTTGCCCTAATTTCCAAGATAATGCCAAAACTCCCCAACTTGGCTATCTTTGGATTCTAACCTAGTTGTGCCAACTTTATCAAGTTAATCTTCCAAAAATATAGTTTGGCACAAATTTACTCCTCCTAGAGTAAATAAATGAATCCTTCATTTTCAAGGGTAGTAATTCCTTGAAAATGTCCCAAAGTGCAACTTCATCAAGGTTGGGTTAACTACCCTTCCAATTAGAGTTGACACTCCCTAGACCTATCTAGGGTGTGGCGAACACACTCTTAGGAACCCAAAACCTATTGGTGCTCCTTGGGTGTTCTAGGTATTCACTAGGGATGACTTCCCTTGATACCTTCTAAGACTTTCTTAGGCTTCTCCGAAGCCTTAGTCACCTTTGTCTTGTCTTGGTCAACTCTAGGGATGGCTTCCCTTGCGACCTTGACTTGACTCCTAGACCTAGATTTAGTTCCATATTTATATGGAACTCTATGATAGGATGGACCATCATCCTTAGTCTTAGGTTTGTACCCCAAACCTTTCTTGCTCCTAGAGAGTCCTTGATTTCCTAACTCTAGGTTTTGATCCTTAGATCCCTTAAATAGATTTTCTATTCTTTTGAGGGATTTTTCTAATTTATCAAGTTTGGACCTCAAAACTTGATTTTCAATCAATACCTCCTCAAGGCTTGGTTTTCTAATATAGCCTTGGTGATTGTTTTTCTTAGCCTTGGATTGGGTAGGTCTACCTTGGAAATTCCTAATTTGTTCCCTATCCTTAGAGGTGGTAGTCCTAGCATGGAAAGCTCTATAGTTTTCCTTAGGGTTTTTATACCTCCTATTTTCATGATAAATAGCATTAAAATGATAATAGTTATCTCTAGCATGCATATTATCATGATGAAAATAAGTACCATTACCTAATGATACCTTAGTCTTGTTCTTGGAGGCTCCCCCTTGATTTGAGCTCCTCCCTTTTGCCTTGGTCGGTTTCTTCCCCTTTGGACATTGATTTCGATAATGTCCCTTTTCTTTGCATGAGAAGCACACTATGTGCTTCTTATCCTTCTTTATCACGGGGCCGACCTCCTTTGCCTTCTCCTTGGTCTTGGGTGCCATTTGCACCTTCTTCTTGACCAATTTTGGACACTTACTCTTATAGTGCCCTTTTTCCCTACACTCAAAACAAATGATATGATTTTTATTTTTACAACTTGAAATTCTTATACCTTCATGTGGTGTAGAGGTGGCACTTTCTTCTTCTTCATTGACATTGGAATATGATGTTGAAGCTTGTCTTTGATCCGATGCCAATGACACATTTTGCTCCCCCTCAATCCTAGAGGTGGAGGCTTCTTGAATTTCCTCTTCAACCCTTGAGGTGGAGGCTTCTTGAGCTTCATCTTCGGATGTTGAGCACCTCTCAACTTCCGAGTCCTCTTCACTTGATGAATCTCCCTCTTCGGATTTTTCTTGATTTGGTATAGTGGAGGGATCTTCATGAAGCCTTTCCAATTTGCTCCATAGCTCTTTGGCGTCTTGAAATTCTCCAATCTTGTCCAAGATGGTGCTTGGCAAAAGATTGACCAATAGCTTGATCACTTTGTAGTTGGCCTCGCATCTCTTGATTTGCTCCTCATTCCATTTGCTTTTCTTGAGGAGCTTCCCTTTTGTGCTTGTTGGAGCTTCAAAACCCTCCATTAGAGCAAACCATTGCTCTATCTCCATCATGAAGAAATTTTCAATCTTTGACTTCCAAAGATTGAAATTTGCCTTGTCGAATGGTGGAGGTGCCCTTGTGTCATAGCCAAACTCCATTTTGAAGTTGAAACCCCTTGATGATGACTTCTTGAAATTAGGGTTTCTTCCAACTTCTTCTTCTTCCTCTAGCTCTTGCCCTCTTGGCGATGAGTCCAAAGAAGAGCAACCTTGCTCTGATACCACTTGTTGGGACCGATTGGCGAGCTAGAGGGGGGGTGATTAGCTCCGATTCGCTTGTAGATGATTTGTCGCGGCGGAAGACTTCAAGCAATCGCTAACACAAGGATTTACTTGGTATCCACCCCGGTCGGGTGACTAATCCAAGGATCCACTCTCCTCACACTCTCATGCACTATGAAAGTCTCCTTCTTGAGGTGGAGAAACCTCTTACAAGCTTTTACAAAGATACAACAAGAACAAAGCAAATACAAATGAAATCTTACAAGATTTACAATAATAAGCTCACACTTTGCTTTCCTTGCTATCTTCAAGCTTGTGATTGCCTCTAGACCTTGGAAATGCAGCAGCACAAGCTCCAAGCTTCCCTTGAAATGGCAAGTGGAAGAAGAAGAGAGAAGTTCTGGCCAAAACCTGCGCGAAAGACCCTTATACCCGACGCCTAGGGTTTGGTAATCGATTACCCAATCGATTACCACGTAGGATTAGCCGTTCAACGGCTAGTTTTCGAACCGTAATCGATTAGCCAATCGATTACCATTGCCCTGAATCGATTACCCAATCGATTCAGAGCTTCTCTGTTCTCTCGCGCAAACTGCCGTAATCGATTACCCAATCGATTACCGATACCCTGAATCGATTACCCAATCGATTCAGAACTCTTCTGCTTCCTCGCACAAACTGCTGTAATCGATCACCTGATCGATTGACTCAATCGATTACCCAATCGATTGAGTCCAACTCAACTTCTTTCCACAAGCCTAGGTTCCCCTACCAAGTGTCCGGTCAACCCCTTTGACCAACCTGGATTTCTACTGCCTAGCTCCCAGCTCGGACTTAACCTGATTCCCCACCAGGTTTGCCTAACACTCGAGTTAGGTCTAGTCTCTCGGTAGACTTCCACCTTGCCAGCATGTGATCTCCCCGATCCATCTGGACTTCACCTAGTCCCACTAGGTCTCCCCACCGTGCGATCTCCCCGATCCACCTGGACTTCACCTAGTCCACTAGTGTCTTACTTCCCATGCCAGCGTGCGATCTCCCCGATCCACCTGGACTTCACCTAGTCCCACTAGGTGTGCCTAGTCCCACTAGGTCTTTTCCATGCCAGCGTGCGATCTCCCCGATCCACCTGGACTTCACCTAGTCCCACTAGGTGTGCCTAGTCCCACTAGGTCTTTTCCATGCCAGCGTACGATCTCCCATCCACCTTCTGATCACTACTTCCCAGTCAAGTCTCCAGTCAACCTTGACCCACTTGACTCACACATCATGACCATTCAAACATCATTATCAAACATCGAAACATACACCTCAAGCTCACCCGAGCTTGCTAGACTCAAGCTCACCTGAGCTTTGTCAAACTAGGTCAACCCTGACCTAACCAAGATTGCACCAACAATCTCCCCCTTTTTGATGTTTGACAATATGTTTGAGAAAGACTAAACCCTATTAGCCTTTCAATTTTCTCCCCCTTTGACACACATCAAACACTCTCCCTGAAAGTCTATATGGTCAAAGGTATACCAATGAAAATCCCATACTTTTCATTGAACCTATGCTCAACCTTGAGCATCATCATAATGAAGATTTCCAATCTTCATCCTTTCATTTTACAAAAATAAAAATACAACCACATGTTGTTAAGGAAGACCTCCCCCTCAAAACATGCTCTAAACCTCTATCATTGCACCAACAATGATTTTTGAGTTCCTAAACCTTTAGGAAAACTCAACTTGAGGTGATTGAGATTTTGGATTCAAAACTTGAACCAAAACCTCTCCTTAACCCTTAAATGTTCACCAAACCATTTCCCTTTTTGATTTCACAATGAAATTTACCCAAATATACTTATAAAAGTAATTCTAGGGTTTAGGGATTGGTAGGTTACTCAAAAATGGGTTATTGGACTGAAAATAGACATTTTCAGTCTCACCAATCGATTGGTGTTGGGAACCAATCGATTAAACTAGCCTTAATCGATCAACGATCGATTACGGCTGACTGTAATCGATCAAATGATCGATTACGCGAGCTTCTGTGCTCGCAAAAAGATCGACCAATCGATTACCAATCGATTGGCTATGGTCCCAATCGATCACCTGATCGATTGGGAGTTTCTGAAATCTGAAAACAATTTCAGATCCGAAATTCAGAAACCCCTAAATAATTCTACAAAATTCGAAAAATTCTAAAATTTTGTGTAGACATTATTTATACCATATACTATCAAGGAAAAATAGTTTTCTATGAAAATAACCTTCATTTCCAAAGATTGACACAAAATTGGAAACCATTGAAATACTTCAATGTTTTACTCTATTTTGTATCCATTCATCAATGATGAGTGCTATCAAAAGATAGTCTTCACCAAGGTTTTCCAAGATAGTTTTAAAATGTTTTTCAAAAACAATATCCAACCATGTTCCTTGGGCTAAATGCACATGACTTGTACATTAGCTTTCCCAATGATTGGAGTTCATTGAATTCTTGTTTTGATGATACTAAAACTCAATATGATGCACTTTATCAACACCTTGAGTTTTGTTCATCACCCTAACATCTCACTTGTTTCTAATGTGTCTCAAAAACACACACAAGTCAACTTATGTCTTAGTGAGATGTGAAAGTCATGTTCTCCCTAATCTAAGGGTTCATGCATTTCTACCTAGGCATTATAAACCTTGATCATCCACCTAGGATGTCAATTAATGCCAATGTCCTTAATTCAATAAAAATTGATTTATGCATGATTAATGACTATGACATGCATCATATTAGGATTTTCAAAAGAAATTATAACTAGATGATGCATGTATGACATGACATGTAATATTTTCATGATAAATATGAATGATGAAACATGATGTCATAGCATGTAATAGGGCATACAAGAACATGGCATAGTAGCATAAAAGAAAATACCTAGATTTCCTATCTAAGTATCAATAACTCATCGCTAAGCCATTGATATCCTAAATTTGCCCTAATTTCCAAGATAATGCCAAAACTCCCCAACTTGGCCTATCTTTGGATTCTAACCTAGTTGTGCCAACTTTATCAAGTTTAATCTCCAAAAAATATAGTTTGGCACAAATTTACTCCTCCTAGAGTAAATAAATGAATCCTTCATTTTCAAGGGTAGTAGTTCCTTGAAAATGTCCCAAAGTGCCAACTTCATCAAGGTTGGGTTAACTACCCTTCCAATTAGAGTTGACACTCCCTAGACCTATCTAGGGTGTGGCGAACACACTCTTAGGAACCCAAAACCTATTGGTGCTCCTTGGGTGTTCTAGGTATTCACTAGGGATGACTTCCCTTGATACCTTCTTGAAGACTTTCTTAGGCTTCTCCGAAGCCTTAGTCACCTTTGTCTTGTCTTGGTCAACTCTAGGGATGGCTTCCCTTGCGACCTTGACTTGACTCCTAGACCTAGATTTAGTTCCATATTTATATGGAACTCTATGATAGGATGGACCATCATCCTTAGTCTTAGGTTTGTACCCCAAACCTTTCTTGCTCCTAGAGAGTCCTTGATTTCCTAATCTAGGTTTTGATCCTTAGATCCCTTAAATAGATTTTCTATTCTTTTGAGGGATTTTTCTAATTTATCAAGTTTGGACCTCAAAACTTGATTTTCAATCAATACCTCCTCAAGGCTTGGTTTTCTAATATAGCCTTGGTGATTGTTTTTCTTAGCCTTGGATTGGGTAGGTCTACCTTGGAAATTCCTAATTTGTTCCCTATCCTTAGAGGTGGTAGTCCTAGCATGGAAAGCTCTATAGTTTTCCTTAGGTTTTTATACCTCCTATTTTCATGATAAATAGCATTAAAATGATAATAGTTATCTCTAGCATGCATATTATCATGATGAAATAAGTACCATTACCTAATGATACCTTAGTCTTGTTCTTGGAGGCTCCCCCTTGATTGAGCTCCTCCTTTTGCCTTGGTCGGTTCTTCCCCTTTGGACATTGATTTCGATAATGTCCCTTTTCTTTGCATGAGAAGCACACAATGTGCTTCTTATCCTTCTTTATCACGGGGCCGACCTCCTTTGCTTCTCCTTGGTCTTGGGTGCCATTTGCACCTTCTTCTTGACCAATTTTGGACACTTACTCTTATAGTGCCCTTTTTCCCTACACTCAAAACAAATGATATGATTTTTATTTTTACAACTTGAAATTTTATACCTTCATGTGGTGTAGAGGTGGACACTTTCTTCTTCTTCATTG